>JANAVB010017197.1:5295399-5339589 GCA_029216955.1 Iris pallida | reverse complement strand
CTTTCGGATACACGACCTCGATGTCAGCATCCGGCTCGCAAAGGTTGAAGCATTGAAGGCAACAGTGTCAGTTGGGACTTCACTGTAGAGGCTCCCGGGACGCAAAGTCGGCAATGAACGAGGGACGGTTCATAAAGCAGATAGGGTATCCTTTGATTCGCGAGGTAGCATCAATCGAAAGAGCACCTCCTATAGCCCTCCCTGAGAAGGAGTAAGATCCAGGACATCCTTCTTCGAAGCTAGATGATAGAAGGCTGTCAGCGGCAACTGCGGTCGAGTGTCGCATGTACAGCACAATACCTTTTGCTAAAAAGAACCAGTCTTCTTGACCTTCAATATCTGCGTTCCGTGGAGATCAGACGGTCACCGAACAAAAAGGGGGTTTCAAGAAGGTCACATTTCAGATTCAGCAGATTTCAGTTTTTCGCTTTCCATCATACTTTGGAGAAAAGTCGGCAACTGGTCTGGATCGCAGCCTCTCAGGAGGTTGATCTGTAAGATAACACCCTTGGCAGGATGACAACTGCCTCGTCAAAATCAACTCCCATTTGACAAAGGTAAGCATCTAGAAGGACCTCATTCAGCAGCGGAATCGTCATCGATACTGGCACAACAAAAATCAAAGGTCAGGCAAAAAGACAAAGTGTGTCAAAGCAGCCTGGCGCATCATCAGGGTATAAACCCATACGCCTTAGTGTAAGGCTTCGGCGCATCATCAGGGTGTAAACCCATGCGCATCAGCAAAGGCTTCGGCACATCATCAGGGCATAAACCCATGCGCATCAGCAAAGGCTTCGGCACATCAGGGCATAAACCCATGCGCATCAGCAAAGGCTTCGGCACATTTAGGGTGTGAACCCATGTGCGTCCGCAGTTAAACCTCGGTGCATGATAAAGGCCTAAACCTATGCACTTTGGCGGGGTAAAAACTCGACGAGGACAGTGGTCCATGCGCGTCGGCAGAAGAGAGTTGTCAACTCAGTCGCATGATCCAAAAACCGCCTAAACAAAGAAAGTAGTGGAAAAGATGACACCCACCGTCACAGCAGGGCGAACGTCGGTCGGAGTCACAATGGTGATAGGGGCATCCCCCTCGGCATACTCCTCCGGTTCCTTTTCCTTGCCGGCACCGCCGCGAGGAGTCTTGGGAGCCATTTCTTTGAGAGAAGAAAAGTTAGGGTTTCTAAAGAAGAACTCTAAAGAAAGTAAAAGCAAAGGAGAAGAAGAACTCTCTCCCTCCATCTCTTGCCTATTTATAGGGCTTGGTTGCACGCGTGAACCTATGACGAGTGATCTCAGCCGTCGCCTCGGGTTCTGTGAAGGATAACCACAAATAAAACCAAACGATCATCATTAATCTTTTTCGGTTACCGAGGCATCATCATCATCATTATTAAGCTGAGAGGAGCATACGCCTGAACAGGCATGCGCCCCAACAGTCATGTGCCCTGACCTCCATGCTTCTTTTATTCAAAGTATTCCAAAACTTATCCAAAAGTTTTGAAAACTTTGAAGGGGATCTTGTAGAAGCATGGAATTTTACAACCAGAAAGCCCATGCGCCAGACACTACATACGTCGGAGCTCGGACAAAATACTTTACAGCAAAAATAACAGATATAGACATGGAAAAGAACTTTTTATTTACATATAAAAGTCTATTACATGTCTAGAGAAGGTGTGTTTTCCATAAAGAAATTCTCTTTATTTGTTGTGTCTCTGGGAAAATTACAACTGTAGAAATTCGATCTAGAAGACGATCGCTTTATCCCTTGGACTATCGAAGAAGAAAGCTCTCAAAATTTTTGATAGTAGATATCAATGTATCTGTACCATGAATGAGAAAAAAGAACTCTATTTATAGAGTCCAAAAAAAGTAACTGAAAAGATAACTACCTCACCACTGGTGCACTTGAAAAGTCACGCAGACTCTAAATACACGCAGGGTTAGTGAGTAGTTACTGGACGTGGCCCGTAACTGTTGGACACATGGCATCAGTGCATGGGTCTGTGCAAGTTACTGGGCATGCGAGAGAGAGATCGGTGGCATGGCTGCCACGTACTCGAGTTGAAATGAAATCCACGCTGACTTGCTGGGCAAAAAATCCACACAGATTCTTTGACGCAGACTCGTTGAAGGCAAAATCCACGCAAGCTTTGAAGAAGAATACTTCAGAATTCACGCAGGCTTTGAGAAGAATAACTCAAAAGTCACGCAATGTTTTGAGAAAGGAGAAGGTTCAGAATCCACGCAAACCGCCAGCTGTCTTGATTTGGCACGCTTCGTCTGACACAAAATCTCTGACATTGATTATATTGTCAGCCGTATTAAATGAAGATAAGACCCAAAGTCACGCCAACTTGGTGAAGAGTGAGTCTTGCTAAGGAAGATTGCAAAAGACGGCTGTGATCTCTCGAGTTCTGTGCATACGTGGCATACGAGGGGACGTTTCTCGACTGTTGTGTTGTCAGTCATTATGATTCTGACGTATGGCTGAGCTGTCTCTGCGTGACTTCTAAAGGAGATGGCCAGGCAGAACTTAGCGTATCTTTTGTGCTGCTTCTCGGATCACTCTGCGTGACTTGTTCTGATCAACTCAGCGTGACTTCATTTTTGAGGCCTATAAAACCCCCTTCAAAGTTTTCGAAAAATGATAAAAATATTTCGAAATACTTTGAAATAGAGATGATGAAATGAGTTCAGTCACGCTGAGATGACTCCAAAATTTTTCGGAAGTCGAAAAGACTTCGAAGTTCTTTGAAAATATCCAAATGAACTTATTAAATGTCATAATGACTCTTCGTTCTCCGAGACTGATTGCGTCCAATTTATGGTGGAATATGAACTGTCGACGAGATCTGTTATATAAACAGGAAGAGATTCTCAGTCTTGACATTTATCTCTCGAAAATATGACCCAAAAGAAGCAGCCGAAGAGGAAGCACGAAAGTTGGGCTTTTGTTCCCATGGTGACCCCACTTTTGGGGGCAAAGAACCCGAACCTGTCGTCATCGAGCTCAAGGACGACTCCACGCAGTTAGCCAAGAATCTCTTGAGCTACTTTGGATTGGATGGCTCATCTTATTCTGATGGGCGGAGCCTTATGGAGAAGCATGAAATGCTCGAGACTCTGTTGTATCGCCTGGGAGTTAAGAGCATAGAGGAGTTAGGCATCAAACTTAGCCGCTCTGGAAAATAGAGCATAACTTTCTACGCTTTTGTTTACACTTTTCTGTTTTGTCTTTTTGTAAGGCCATCAGTGCCTGTTTAAAGAATGAAGTACAACTTTTGTGTTTGATCTGCGTGCCTTTGACTGTTTCTAATGTTGCACTGTCTCCTGAAGTACACGTGACACTCATTCCACAATTTACGAGCGCTATTTATGCGGATCTTTTCCAAGAATAAACCTGCACTTGACCCTTTAAATAGATAGATGAACTCCACGCAAACTCATCTTCCCATTCTTCTTCCTCTCTTCTGAGAAATAAATTTCTGTGAGAAGAAAATAGGAAAGCCATGTTGTCTGATGTCAGATCTCTGTGCACACTACCAGACATGAGTTTGTCGATCCTTAGCACCAAATTTGAAGGTAAGTCTGTGTACTTATTTTTGTGTTGAAGATAGGCTTTCTATTTTTTTTTGTTTCTGATTTGAACAATACACGCCTGTCTCTGTTGATAGATGCATACTGAATGATTTCTGTTGATCTTTCTGCAGAAACTTGCTGAAAATTTTCTTCAGAACTGGCATTGGGGATGTGGATGCTGTGGAGAATATCCTGCTGACATCTACATCAGGGAGCTCATACGCTTTTGACGCGTAAATCAGACAACTCAGAACTCTTCGTGAGATAGAAGGGTCTTCCTTAGATGGTAGGAAGAGCCTTTATACACGAGAGTTGGATGGTGGAGTGAACTCTAACCCGAGAGATTGGATAGTAGAGTTTCTCTGACGGCAGAACTAGGAATCGTATCCCAATGCTGGATACATTCCTACCTGCTTGAGGTGCCGCCGTTCCTCCACGAGCTGTATTGGCAGCAACACGCCGTCGGGCTGCCATACTCTGTGGTTCTCCTCTCGTCTGAGAGAGAAGACCAGAGTTTGATTCCTGCTGATCTGGTCGTGACTGAGACCTAGACAGTCAGGAATTGCCACCAACAACGAACCTGACGGAGAAGGTCCGACGGAGAAGATCCAAAGAAGAAGATAGATCTCTATTAGGTTATCGTTATGGTGTAGAATGAAAATCCAAGACTTGTAATAGATTTCCATTATGATTTGTAAGAAAGTCTAAGAAAATGTAATAGACTTTTGTGGTGAAATGGGAATAGAAATGACAATTCTTCTATGCTCAATGATTTGTATTTGTGGATGAATTGTGGACATGATAGATAATAAAATCATCTTTTCTGTTTTAGAGTATATGATTTATCAGAGGTATTATGGATGTGATAATATATAGGAACTCGAAAGAAAATAGATTGATTTCTATACAGAGGTCAAAACATGACAAATGAGTAAGTAGATTCGGAATTGATTCAGAGGTTATGAAAACGTGATCAATAATGAATCCCCACTTAATGAATTGATAGAAGATTATGAACGGATGAACCGTTAGGAAATGAAGAACAGATGAACTGTCGATGAATGTAATAAATGAACGGACGAACCGTCAAGTATTAATGAACATGTGAAACGTCGGATGAATGTGAGAAATGAATGGATGAACTGAATATCGGGAAAGAATACGTCCCTTCGATCCTTGTAACCATATGCCTATAAATAGAGCATATATTTGAGTAGAAGGATCGCATTTTATCCACAATGTCTTCTGAAGAGAATATAAAGAAGGCTGAAGTCGCCCCCGAAGCTACTGAAGGTGTTAAAGAACATCCACCTCCACAGAAGAAGGAAATGGGCGAAAGCTCGTCTACTCCCAAGCCGCCGAAAGATATCCTGGACTTCCTGGTCGAACCAGGAGAAACCGAAGAAGAAGAAGCAATGAGGCTGGCTGCCTGTCAATTCTTGGTGCGGTCAGGAAAAGATGTACTCAATTCTTTTGATGATTATGTATGTGGTCCTCGTCCCAAATATGAAAGGGATTACAGTGATCTTCCATGACGATGTACTCTTTTTCTTGAAGAATTTGTCTCAAATAAACTCCATTTAAGGAAACTTTGTTTACGATATATCCTTCCCACTTTATATTTTTGCATTTATTCATTGATCTTTTGACTCAGAAATCAGAAAGACTAAATATCATTTTCATAAATATGATATTGAGATAGAAAATTCAGAGGTAATATGGACATGATTTTCTGGATATCAAATTTGTTGAGAAAACGATACAAAGTAGAATACCTATCTCCACTGGGGATAATAGATATCAGAATGATTCTTCGGAATGAACAATGAAACAGCTGGAGAATGATGGGAGGACAATCTTGATAGAAATATTAAATGTAGTACTTCTTCAAGAATTTGCCGTTGATGGGCATCATAGTGGCTTTACCATCTAGAGTAGTGAGTTGATAAGCCCCATTAGAAAAGATCTTATTGACAATGAATGGATCTTCCCATTTTGCATCAAACTTGCCCTTACTCATGTGTGTCATAGTCATCGGGCGTCTGACAGTAAGCACAAGTTCTCCTTTCTGAAATGTTCGAATTCTGACTTTCTTGTTAAAAGCCCTTGAAATTCTAGTTTGATAGAATTTAATATTCTGTTGAGCAGATAACCGCTTTTCATCCAGAGCCTCCAATTTTTGAAGTCGAAGACGATCATTATTTCTGAGGTAAGTTCATTAGCGATTGCTATCCTTAAAGAAGGAATTTGAATCTCTAATGGGAGAACAGCCTCAGATCCGTACACCAGAGAGAAAGGTGTACACTTAGTAGCATTACAAACTGTAGTGCGATAAGCCCACAAGCATTTCCCGAGCTTGTCACTCTAATTACGTTTGTTAGTGGAGACAAACTTCTTTAGGAGTTTGATGATAGTCTTGTTGAAAGCTTCTGCTAATCCGTTAGCTGCTGGATTATATGCGGTAGAAGCAACATTATTGATCCGGGGATCGTCACAGAATCGAGTAAATTTCTGGCTGACGAACTGTGGTCCGTTATCATGAACAATGCGTCGAGGAACACCAAATCTGTAGATGACGTGGTGCTTAATAAAGCTGATGACATTAGACGTCTTAACTTCAGATAAAGGAATGGCTTCGGCCCATTTGGAGAAGTAATCAGTTATTGCAAGAATGAACCGATGACCTTTAGATGACGGTGGATTGATCGGGCCGACAATGTCCATGCCCCAAGCTTCGAAGGGCCATGATGCTGCCGTCGGATGTAGAAATTCCGAAGGTTGATGTATAAAATCTGCATGGATTTGGCAAGCTTTGCATTTCCTTGCATATTCAATGGCATCTGATACCATAGTTGGCCAATAATAACCCATCCGTCGAATACGGTCTTGAAGTTTTGGCCCAGGTTGATGCGCTCCATAAATTCCATCATGTGCTTCATGAATAACTTGTTGGGCTTCATCACCAGCAATGCACCGAAGGAGTAAACCATCATAAGCTCGACGATATAAGGTCTTTGTTGTATGATTGTAATAGAATCTGAGTGATCGTCGTCTGATAGATGCTGCCATCACTCGGATCATCCGGAAGAATATCATATAATACGAGATCTAAGAAAGGAAGTCTCCAATCTTTATCTGTATTCTGATCCTCAGTCGAGTTACTGAAGATGAATTCCATGCTGGAATCGGATGAAGATGATATCGATTTACGACTGAATCCAAATCCTCTTGTTGTGTTGACGTCATGAGATGTTGATTCTTCAATGTCAACTGGAAGTCCTAGAGTCAGGTTATTTTCAAGATGAAATAATTCTCGATTACGAACAACAATCATTTGTTGCCGTCTGATTGGGATAGCCAGCACCGCTGCAAGATTAGCAAGGGCATCAGCTTCTGTGTTACATGCTCGCCTAACATGTTCAATGAAGAATTCCTTAAATGATGAGGCCATAGATATGGCCACTCTATGATAAGGAACCAGATCTTGATGGCAAACTTCATAAGTACTCCTGATCTGATTGACAATAAGTTTAGAGTCTCCATACGCCTCCAAATGTTGAATATTCAGATGTTTAGCAAGTTGAAGACCAATAAGTAATGCGTTGTACTCAGCTACATTGTTTGAACACGGTTGATCAAGAGAATAAGCTCTTTGGGATGGCAAGACCTTCTGGCGATACAAGAACAATTCCAACTCCAGCGACAATATCGCCATTAGGACCAATTCTTGATGCTCCATCAAAGAATAGACGCCAAGTAGGATCTTCTTCAGCAATTTGATTTGAATCTAGGACTTCATCTGGGATTTCATCATAGAGTTTTGAATTTTTTGGAATTGAGTGAGCAGCCAGAAAATCAGCTAAAGCTTGTCCTTTGACTGATTTCTGAGGAATATAGTGCATGTCATACTGAGCAAGTAGGATTCCCCAGTTAGCCAATCGAGAATTCAAAATACTAGGTTTCTTCATCATGATCCGTATAGGATTGATCCTGGAGATGACATGAATAGTCTGGCCAATGATATAATGACGTGTCTTTTGGACAGCAAACATCAAGGCTAGACATTCTTTTTCAATCGGTGAATATCGAGGTTCAGCTCCGGTCATAGTACGGCTGAGATAATAAATGGCTTGTTCATGGCCATTTTGATTCTTTTGAGCGAGTAATGCACCCAATGAATGACTCATTGCTCGAGTATAGAGGAGGAACGGTATTCCTGAGACGGGAGGTACCAATACTGGAGGGCTCATTAGATATTGTTTTATATCATCGAATGCTTTCTGACATTCATCATTCCAGACAAAAGAGACACCTTTCTTCATAAGTTTGTTGAATGGTCTGCAGCGTCCTGATAAATTAGAAATGAATCTCCTGATATAAGCGATTCTTCCTTGAAATTCTCATAGCTCTTTTAAGGTGCGTGGAGGACGCATCTCTTGGATGGCTTTGATCTTCTCGGGATCCACGTGTATACCTTTAGAGGTAATGACGAAGCCGAGAAATTTACCACTAGAGACACCTAAGAAGGACTTAGTAGGGTTCATCTTTAATTGATGCTTACGTATTAGATCAAATATAGTCTTCAAATCTTGGATATGATCCTCCTTTTGTCGACTTTTGACTGCAATATCGTCAACATAGCATTCGACTGTTTTCCGTAAATGTTTACGAAATATAGTGCTCATAGCTCGTTGATAAGTTGCTCCTGCATTCTTGAGACCGAATGGCATAACTGTATAACAGTATGTACCAATCGGCGTTCTGAAAGAAGTGTGCTTCTCGTCTTCTGGGAACATTTTGATCTGATTGTACCCAGAATACCCGTCCATGAATGACATTCGTTCAAATCCACAGGTATTATCAACCATGACATCAGTGATTGGTAGAAGGAATTCATCTTTAGGACATGCCGTATTGAGATCGCGGAAGTCTATGCATACTCTGATCTTGCCAGTCTTTTTAAGAACAGGAACAATATTAGCCACCCAATCGGGATGTTGTTCCTCTCTAATAAACCCAGAGGTAATGAGTTTATTGATTTCAGCTTCAATTGCATCCATGATGTCTGGACGAAATCGTCGCTGTTGTTGTTTGACCGGTTTAGCATTCGGCAAGATGTTGAGTTTGTGAGTTGCAATTTGAGGATCAAGCCCTGGCATATCTTCATAACTCCAAGCAAAGACATCGATGTAATCACGAATGAGTTTGATCATGTCTTTCTTATCAGTTTCTGAAAGACTTTCACTGATGAATATTGGTTTGGGAGATCCCTCTTCACCAACATCTATTTGAACAAGTTTATCTTCAGTCGGAGGTTCTTTTTGCTCGAAACGGAACTCTCATTGATTATCTAATCTTTGGGCCCACTGTTCTGATTCAGGTAAGATTTCAAACTCTTCTTCGTCTTTATCACTTTCTTCAGAATGGTCAATGGAAACCATGTTGGAAGACAGAAGGTTGCAATAGAAGTCACCGATACTCGTATCGGAATCCCAAGAAGTGGTACTAGAAGAATCAGATCTCTTATCTTCGTCAGACTCAGGATCTTCATGGATAATATTGATGAAATGAGTAGGAGCAGTATAACCCAATCCGTATTTCGTCCTTCCATATTTCAAAGGAGGAATCCGGACAGGTATTTTTCTTCCTTTTCCATTATTGAGGCCAGTCCTGAAGTCATAGCCCATATTTTTGATAATATCTCTAGATTGCTGACTATAACGACGTAGTTGTAATCTTCCAGTATCATCATTTTTGTCATCATCTTTAAGATTAGAAGAATTTTGAGGCCCTTTGTAGAAGAATATTGGAATGTCTCCTGGCTTTCTGCTGGGAACTAGAAAGTATGAAGATTGTACAGGTTCTAGAGATACATCTGTATGAACAGTCTGTACAACTCCTATGGTTATTGTGTTCAAGTCATCTAACAGATGTAAATAACTATGAACATAATTACACACATCAACGTACTGCAAAGGTGGAAACTTTTCATTAAATGTAAAAGCAGCAATATTTACATTGGGAGAAGGCTGAGCCTTAGAGATTTTAGCCAAATCAATGACTAAAGGGGGAGAAGAAGAAGAAGCTTTGTTTCGATTAAGATCGATAACAAATGGCTCAGAAGAGGTGAGCTCCCTTGAAGTTTGAGTAGAAAGAGTAGTCCGCCCTCCAACTGGAATTAGCAGAGTATCTTGTGAAGGTACAGGAACTGTAGTACGCCCACTGACAGGAATGATCAGTGTATTTTGAGTAGATGACTGAGATAACAGAGAGATCCGTCCACTCACTGGAATGATGAAAGAATCTTCTCCAGAGGGTTTAGGAGATGGTTGTTGAGTAGTTCGACCTTTAACAGGGATTATTAAAGTCTCACTTTGTGCATCTTCTTTCTCCATAGCTTGTATGATCCTTGTATACTCTTCTTTGTACATTCGGGAATCGTTGAAATAAGCTTCAACCCCATGGAAGGGATTTATATCAGCAACTTCTTTTGTACTCTTCCATTGTTATCAATGTATTTAAAACATTGATGAAGAGTAGAGGACACCACATTATTTTCATGAAGAAAGGGCCTCCCCAGAAGAAGATTATAGGATCCCGCGATCACGATCACATAGAAAGTGACTTTAGATCTGAAATCGCCTATCTGAAGCTTCAGATGAATCTTTCCCAAAGGCTCACTTCGACTTTGATTGAATCCCAAGATAGTAGTAACCGTCTTGGAGAGCTTGTGAAGTGCGATTTTTAGTTCATCCAACAAACTCTTTGGCATTATGCTTATAGCAGACCCTGGGTCAATGAGGATACGATCTATCTTCATCGTATCAATATAACCAGTGTAGTAGAGAGGCCGGTCATGTCGATTATCCTCCAGTAACATGTCATCTTGTGTAAAGGTGATATTTGGAATAATCTCCAGTACACTGTTGTAATGTAAGCAAGTGGCAGGTTCCGCATCCGGCTTCTTCAATTGTGCAAGACATGAGTCAGCTTGTAGAAGTGCTTCACTTAACGTCTCCCGAGTCTCTTTGGAAAGACGTAGAAGTTCAAAAAGGGACATTCTAGCTGGAGTATTAGCAAGTTGAGCCAAAATGTCGAAGTTGTAAGGCTTCTGAAGTCCAAGAGGAGAAGACTTCTTGATTGGCTTATCAAACCGAGCCTGTTGTTTGCCTTTCTCCAGAGCCGTAGGCTTGGGAGGAACAGGTTCAGTAGATGATTCTTCTTCAGGAGGAACGTTAGGAACATCTTTAGCATCTGAAGGGATATCAGTAGGATCTTCAGGATTTTTAGAATAATCCTTTATGTAAGGTTTCCCCGTTCGAGTAGCACTAACAAGTGCTTCTTCTTTGTCTTTTGGCTCTGTGTCAGAGGTAGACCCAAGAGAAGTCATATGACATGACTTGATCTTTCCAGCCTTCTTGGATTTTTGAGAAGAAATCTTTTGAGGAGAAGGCGATTCAAAATCTGCCACTAGATCAGGATGGATCCACATGATTTCCCCTGTTTCCAAAGTGATTGGCACTAATCCTTCAGACTGTGGAGGAGAAAGATTCACTATGTCAAGAGTTGCCTTGGGAATAGGAACAATTCCACTTTCAAGGAGTTAAGGAGGGAAATTTCCAAATTGCATAGAGACGACGTTGGAGGTGACGGTCTTCTCTTTTGGAGTAAGAGAGATAGCTCCAGATTTAATCATTTCTTGGATCTTTCCTTTCAATACATAACATGTACGAATTGTGTGACCCAGCATTCTGTGATATGGACAATATTTAGGATGATCTGTCTTACCAGCTTCATCAGGTTTCTTGATCTCTGGTAATTATATTTTATTACCTTTCAGCAGACATTCAAAGATACCAAGGACATCGTCGTCATCAAAAGAATATTCTTCTCTAGGGCGAGGTGTTCTTGATTGTTAAGTTGTAGAGGCAGGAGTTTGAACATTTGATGCATCTTTGCTCTGAAGATTAACTTCAAGAGTTTCTTTTCCTTTGCGAGCATTATTTTTATTGTTAGCACCTTGTCCTGTTTCTTTAGGAGTCATCTGCACTCCTAAACCTTTGAAGGTTTCAGCACTGATTTCTGCAGCTTTGGCACTGACTATGAAGGAAGGCCAATCTTGAAATTGAGTGGACCCTATCCACATACTGATGATTGGCAACAAGTTTGATTTGCACGTGTCAATGGTGACAGCATCAGGAGTTCCAAGAGGCATCTTCAGAGCTTCTCTTCGAAACCGTTCAATGTATTCCTCCGTAGATTCATTATTTTTCTGCTTGATTCTAATAAGAGCAGACATAGTCATGTCATTAAGCCCTTCATAGAACCTTTCAAGAAACATCTGTTTAAAACCAGCAAATGAAGTAATACTCCCATCTGGGAGACTTCTATACCATTCATAAGCTGTTCCCTTGAGACATCCAATAAATACCCGAATAAGGAGGGCATCACTTGGTTGTAGTTGATCAGTCATCACTTCAAAGTGATTGATAAACTGACTTGGAGAAGTGGTTCCATCATAGAATGAGATAGTAGGAGGCTTGTATTTAGGAGGATATGATACTTGCTTCCATTCTATCGGATAAGGTTGCTTGATGCCTAACCTTTGTAAACCATCCTTCTGTTTGAATGCCTCGAATTGAGTTTTGAGATTCTTCAATTCTTCAGAGACAACTCCCGAAGATTGTGGAGTTGTGGCTTATAGAGAATAGTTGGGAGGAGGAACAGCATTGTAAGCACTACCCCCAGCTCCAGAGAGACTAAGATTTGGTTGAGCTGGTCCAGGAGTATTGGATTGTACTGCTGGAGGAACTTGTACTGGACTTATATCAGTATCAACTGGTATGTCATCTGATACAGTCTGTCGATTTTGCAACTGAGCTGTCATGAGTTCATACATCGACTTCATTGTGTCAGTCATAGACTTCATTTGCTGTTCCAAAGAAGCAATTCTTTGATCTTGAGGAGTCAAGGAAGAAGAAGGTTCATCAGTATTCCCATCAACCATGTAAGTCGTGACTGTATGAGGGATTATTGATGAACTAGTGGATGTTGTATACTCTGAATCATTGCTTCGTGTATCAAAGTCAACTATAGAAGAATTACCCCCAGTAGGAAGAGGTGGGAAGTTAGATTCTCCAAGAAATTCAGAATCAATTTCAGGGATCAAATTTCTTTGACTAGAAGCCAGGACTCTTGCTCTGGTGTTTCTATATACTCCATCTGGACTATCAACTCTACCCCCGGTGTCCCGAGAAGTCATGCTGACAGAGGCAAACAAAGGCTCATCTTCATCAGGCATAGGTTCATACTGAATCCTATTGAAGACAGACTGTCGTTTATTTTGACATCTGCATTACATTGTGACTCTTGGCTGGAAGTCACATTCATGATCACCATGGTCTTGAACTGTTGATTGACATCTGCACTGAATTATGACTCTTGGATAGAAGTCACATTCAGCATGTTCCTTTGATATAGAATTACTCCTTCTCTTCTGTTGAAGATATTCCCGTAAATCTGTTTGTAAAGATTGAGGAGTATACTTCCTGTTCTTGGGTCTTGATGGCTCTTAATTATACAAAGAGTGATTAATGTGAGCCACATAATTTCTTGCATACTCTGCATCTGGATCTTTTATCTTCATATCCAATTGGTATGGTTTCTTAACACCAGAAGTGCTGAGTTTTGTTCTTAAATCAGTGGAAGGTAACACATTAATTTTGGAAACATGGAGTTTTCCTTCCATTGATCTGGATATTTGCAAAGAAGGAAGAGTTAAACCACTCCCTTGATTAGGAGTTGGTAACAGACCCTCTTTAATGGACAGATTCTGTGCCCAATTTGAAGAAATCAAAGAAGAAGAAATTAAGGAATGTTTCTTCTTAGACTCATTCAGATTTTGAGACATAGAATGTCCAGAAGGAAGAGTAGTCAAAAGACCATCTCATTTCCTTTGACTAACAAAAGTATCAGTCAAAGCTGTTCCTGAAGTAAAAACTACAGGAGCAGAAGAAACAACTAAAGAGTTATTCCTTTTCGAAGGGACTTTGTGTGGAAGACCACCCCCAGTTCTAGTAGAACTCGGTGAAGAAGAAGAGATAACTAAGGAGCTATTCTTCTCTGATGAAATACACGCTGAAACAGATTTGGCTAAAGAACCAGAGCTGTTAGCGTGACTTTTGATTTTAGAATTACACGCTGGAACAGATTTGGCTAAGGAGCCAGTACTGTCAGCGTGACTTTTGAATGTGGGATTGCACACTGGAATAGATTTGGCTAAGGAGCCAGTACTATCAGCGTGACTTTTAGAGTTGAATTTGCACACTGGAACAGATTCGGCTAAGGAGCCAATACTGTTAGCGTGACTTTTAGAGTTGAATTTGTACGCTGGAACAGATTCGGCTAAGGAGCCAGTACTGTCAGCGTGACTTTTAGAGTTGAATTTGCAAGTTGGAACAGATTCGGCTAAGGAGCCAGTACTGTCAGCGTGACTTTTAGTTACTGTCATCTTCGAGCGCACAAGAGTGTGCGTGCTTGCAGTGGAGTTCTTGCCAGTGTTAGGAGTAGACACTGTGGCAGAGACTTCACCATTGACTGCCAACTGATTCTTAGGGACATAGACAGAGTGTCCCTTCGACTTGGCAGTGATAATGGAGGCTGGAGTGGGCTTGCCACCCTTAGCCCGCTGCATTTCTTCATAGGCGAGTTGATCGAATTTGATCGTCATCACCTTCTTCGTCGAGCCGATTGACGAAGTGTCGCATTGAGTTGTTACCATCTCAGAAGAGGAGATGGTTTTCTCCAGCAGAGTCGCCAATTTGTTTTCCATAAAGAAATTCTCTTTATTTGTTGTGTTTCTGGGAAAATTACAACTGTAGGAATCCGATCTAGAAGACGATCGCTTTATCCCTTGGACTATGCGAAGAAGAAAAGCTCTCAAAATTTTGACAGTAGATATCAATGTATCTGTACCATGAATGAGAAAAAAAGAACTCTATTTATAGAGTCAAAAAAAGTAACTGAAAAGATAACTACCTCACCACTGGTGCACTTGAAATGTCACGCAGACTCTAAATACACGCAGGGTTAGTGAGTAGTTACTGGACGTGGCCCGTAACTGTTGGACACATGGCATCAGTGCATGGGTCGTGTGCAAGTTACTGGGCATGCGAGAGAGAGATCGGTGGCATGGCTGCCACGTACTCCAGTTGAAATGAAATCCACGCTGACTTGCTGAAGGCAAAAATCCACGCAGATTCGTTGACGCAGACTCGTTGAAGGCGAAATCCACGCAAGCTTTGAAGAAGAATACTTCAGAATTCACGCAGGCTTTGAGAAGAATAACTCAAAAGTCACGCAATATTTTGAGAAAGGAGAAGGTTCAGAATCCACGCAAACCGCCAGCTGTCTTAATTTGGCACGCTTCGTCTGACACAAAATCTCTGACATTGATTATATTGTCAGCCGCATTAAATGAAGATAAGACCCAAAGTCACGCCAACTTGGTGAAGAGTGAGTCTTGCTAAGGAAGATTGCAAAAGACGGCTGTGATCTCTCGAGTTCTGTGCATACGTGGCATACGAGGAGACGTTTCTCGACTGTTGTGTTGTCAGTCATTATGATTCTGACGTATGGCTGAGCTGTCTCTGCGTGACTTCTAAAGGAGATGGCCAGTCAGAACTTAGCGTATCTTGTGTGCTGCTTCTCGGATCACTCTGTGTGACTTGTTCTGATCAACTCAGCGTGACTTCATTTTTTAGGCCTACAGGTTGTACAAAAGAGAATTTCTACAAAGGAAAGATCCTAAGTCTATGACCAGCAGCCACCATGCGCCTCCAGTCAGGCGCATCGGCCACCGTGCGCCTCCAGTCAGTCAGGCGCAGCAGTCACCATGCACCTTTAACCAGGCACATCCCACCATGCGCCCTCAGCAAGGCGCATCCTTTTCAGCAGCTCAGTTATGTGCGTCTCCAGTTATGTGTATCCCATCAGCAACCCAGTTATGTGTCGCTCTTCCAGCCAGGCTCACCTGATAAATGCTTCGACTAATGAAGCATTTAACCCTCTAGCTGGAACCGAGGAAGAGAAGAGCACCGCAAATCTGTGGCCAGAGGAGGCTTCGAAAAAGCCTCCAAACACCAAGGAAGACCGTAATCGAAATACGGCTAAAGGAGCAGCTTTCAACACAACCAGAGTGGGCAACACCCACTTTGAAGGAAGAAAGAGCCTAGCACCGCCATTCCGATCTACGGCCCTTCCGGAACAACGGAGACGAGGCCCGAGCATCCCTATCTTTGGATGCAACAGGCACCTTCCGCCTGCCTCGGAAGCCCTCGACTCCGTCTTTTGGATGTAACAGTCACCTTCAAGTGCATCTATGACGACATGGCGTCTCATCTTCACCCTCGGGAGCACTTCGTCAACAGAGTGCACTCGAGTACCCAAGTTCATGGTGGAAGTACGTGAGAGAACGAGAAGCAAACTTTCTCTCCATACCACTATTTATAGGCCGGGCAGATCAAACCCACGCGCCAAGTGGATGGCTCTCCGAATTCTGTGCAATAAACTTACATTTAATGGGTGAACCGGACGCCTCGAATTCAGCCAAACGGCTATTTAAAGCGCTCGAGGAACGAAACAGCCGCTCGCGCCCTTCGACTTTAGGCGCATCACACAGATGCGTCCTTCAGAACCAAGTGCATCACAGAGGATGTGCCCCCATGCGTCCCTATACCCAGTGGAACGCCAATCGATGCGCCCCCTCAGCTGTCCATTGAATGTCAGAAACATTAAATGCTGAACTGACAGAGTTGGCAGCACACCTCCCAAAGTCTGAACGGTTGACAGCTTTTTCAGAAAATAAAGCGTCGGCAACGTCAGCATCATCATGACTTTACTCCGACGGCTACTGCCACGTGGACACTCATCCACCCGCATGCGCCTCTGCAGCCATGCGTCCAGATCTGCATGCGCCTCAAAAGCCATGCGCCCCAGACTGTTCTCTGATCCCAAAAGACAGAAGGAAAGTCGCTTGCATGCGCCTCAAAAGCCATACGCCCAGAATGGTTCGTGACTCCCAAAGGTTACGAGCCAAAGTCGCCTGCATGCGCCTCAAAAGCCATGCGCCCTGAATGGTTCGTGACTCCCAAAGGTTACGAGCCAAAGTCGCCTGCACGTGCCTCAAAAGCCATGCGCCCAGAATGATTCGTGACTCCTAAAGGTTACGAGCCAAAGTCTCCTCATGCACCCAATCCAAGGCGCATTCTACCAGATCATCTCCTCCACCAAATCCGAGATCTCCGAGCCATGGGTCGATGACACGTGTCCTTTGACTCAACTCATCCGAGATCTCAGCAACAGAAAGATCTTCTTCTCCGCTACGTGCCGGCTCACAACAGCAACATGAAGAAGTCAACCCCTCAATCAGGGCGCATCACCCGTGCGCCTCCATCAGCAATCTCCACGTGGCGTCCCCACGTACCGGCGTATCCTACATATGCGCGCATGAGCAGCCAGCCTGCAAAGCTATAAATAGAGGGATCATTTCCTTCTGAACTATACACACACACACACCTATCTACAACGAACACACAGAGACTTCGCACCACCAGAGAGGCAGATACAGACACTCAACGTCTTCCTCCTCTCAGCTAGCTCCAGCACCCAGAGCAATCCAAACCTTCAGAGAACCGATAACCGTCGTCAGCTCGTCAACGGAGTCAACGCATTACCACTCGCTCCATCGGCACAAGGGACCCAGATTAAACAAAAGTGTACTCCTAGGACTACGTCTAAGTCCTATATTGTAACACTGTTCTGTTTGTATTGAAATTTAATCAAAAAAATTTAATGGCAAACACATATAACAATTACACTCCTCAAAATATGATCTCAATCCTACCAATATCATCCCAATTCAACCAAGTTAAAATCAACCATATTCAAAACTAAAGGATCAATCCCAATCCATCACTAGCTTCCACATCTCAACATATATCAATTTTGCTCATCAACATTCTTCCAACAACATAAAGTATCAATTTGACAAAATTTGAACCATCTCAGTTATACCAGCATAAGCAAGCATCCATGTTACCTCGAGAAAATCCATCCAAATCCGTTCGAATTCCAAGATCACGTTATCATCCTTCAATCTTCCCAGCGTATGAGAATGGATCACAATTCTTTCGTCAACAAAAATCCCAACCAACATATCAATAGAGTATCATCAAGTAAAAACAGCCGACAACAAGCAATAATCGATCCAACAATCATTCGATACCATCTCGTTCTTTCGATCTGCACAAGTCATCAACCAGCATCCTTGAAACAGAAATCAATTCAAGCCTAAACTCTCCTCCATCCAGCCGAAAACCCAGCTCTACTTTAAGGCAGTCTGACTAGACAACTATTCTTAGGGCAGTCCTACCAATTCTTAGCACTTAAAATCAAAAAGTCTGCCTAAACACTATTCTAGCTAACTCATCAGCTACACTCAAAATCAAGATCACCATTTCTAGCTGAATATCCATGAATTAATTGCACTCACCCCAATCTTTAGGGTCGAACCTTATACAAAATTAAGGGGGTTGACCTTTTCTCTTTCCAAGTCTTATTCACAACCTCAATTATTCATGATTTTTACTTCAATATGGTATTTATACGTGGCACTCTCTTATAAATTGATATAAAGTGGATGGAAAAAAAATTATTTTTTATTAATACTATCTAAATCATAGCTAAAGAAAATGGTTGCATGTACTTGTTAACATAAATGCTATTCATCAACCAAAAAAAATTGGGTGATACATCACCAATCATGTGGCAGCATACATGACTAAAATTTGACTGTTAAATAAGTAAATCATATGGTCCATATTTACATTGAAAATTATCGGGTTGAAATTAACAAAATAAAGAGAGAGAGAGAGAGAGAGATGTGGATGGACCTAAAATAAACTTGAATATTTTAGTGGTATTAGTTTCCTTCTTTATATATACAACTGAACTGCTGGTTCTCATCACATTACTAAGAACATATCACTACACAACTATGGCTTACATTCTTCTTCTTCTCTTTACGTTTCTGCTATCTTCTCTTTTCTACCACCTCTTTCTGGGAGAGAAGAGGAGGAGTCATAAGAGTAATAAGACCGGTGGCTCTCGGCTTCCGCCGGGACCGAAGGGCTGGCCAGTCCTCGGGAACCTGCTGCAGCTTGGCCTGAAGCCGCACCAGACTCTCCACGCCCTATCAAGGCACTACGGACCCCTTTTCCGTCTCCGTTTCGGCTCCGTCGACGTGATCGTAGCCGCCTCAGGCACGGTCGCTGCTCATTTCCTTCGCACGCACGACGCAAACTTCAGCGATCGGCCGCCCACATCCGGCGCAGAGCACGTCGCTTACAATTACCAGGCACAGTAACCAATGTCCTTCAATACCTATATTTACCAACTTTTCATAAATTAATTGTTCTTGATTCATTGATGCCTGTACCTTAAACTGTTCTTGATTCAGTGATACACATGCTGCTGCGTGCGATTTAAAAATAATATTTTGTTTGCGGTTTGTAATCCTAGACGTGCCCCTCAGTTGACATATCGGCCGGCCATTGACTCTTCTGGACCATAGTCAATGGCTGACCATCACGTCGGCCGACGGTCACATCCTTGATTATAAACCACGGACAACCTAACTGCTCAATTATTGTTTTGAATGAACAGGCAACTTTCATTAAGCTGACTGTTGAATGATTTAGATACCAGTCACACCATGAGCGCACCCGTAAAGACTTTGACCAAATAACAGTAAAGCTGAAGACTAGGTAAACAAAAGCTAAAGATTGGCCAAATAATAGCAAATCTAAAGAATAGGTAAACAAAGTTAAAGAGTAGGGATATCAATATGCATTTGATTTATGGTTTTTTTTTAGATATTAGTTCCCAAATCATCCATATTTCTAATTGGTTATCACATTAATTTCATAGAACCATTGTTACTTAAAGTCCCCGGTTAACTTCAGAAGTAATTAAAATTACATTTATCATAGCGGCAGACTACAATTGTTGACTGTTATACCCCTATTTAATGAAGAAAACAGTTTGTTCACATTTAGCCCTCAATTATATCTCAATTTTCTCTCATTTCCTTTTCATTTTAGAATATTTAGACTTTGGACCTTGAATAAATTAGGATATTTGTGTTTGGATCTAGGGGTGGACATACGGTTCTAGGACCCGCGGTTCCGATCCGGTCCGAACCGTAAAATGTCTAAACAAGCCGGTTCCTAAATTTTGAAATTTAAACGGGACGGGCCGGGACGGGTCGTGTGATATTAACGAGTCGGGGCGGGTCCTATTTTCAAAATAAACGGGGCCCCGGCCCGACCCGTTTCTAGGAATATATATTTTTTTATATCAAATTTTAGTATTTTTTGTTATTATAGTCTATACATAATAGAATATCTTATTATTTACTAAACAAATTCTAGAAGTTTGGGAAGACATTAGATTTGTTTTGTTCTTATAGACAATATAACATATGTAAATGTTTACTATTATAGAATTTTTTAAACTTTTTTTTGGACTCGTTTGGGCCCGCGGGTCGACCCATTTCGGACCCGTTTCAAACGGGTCGGGTCCGGTCTGGGTCCAATATTTTTTGGACCCGTTCCGTCCCGTCCCGCCAATAACGGGTCCGGTCCGGATCCAACAAATTTGGGCCCGGTACGACCCGTGCCCACCCCTATTTGGATCTCCATAATAGATATAATTAGTGTGGGTCTCCAATAAGTTAGGACATTTGTGTTTGTGTTTCCATAATAGACATATTTAGTATTTTAATCTTGGACTAATAGTTGATTGTTAAAAACAAAGTAAAAAAATGAAAAAAAAACTACTAAAAAGAAAACTAAATAAATAACCGTAGAACGAGACAAATGAAAACAAAAACAAAAAAAGGGTAAACGACAAAAAATGACAAAATAAAACAAAAAATGGAAAACAGATAAAAAAATAAAAATACTAAAATGAAAAAAAAAGGAAAAAATTTCTAAAAATTGAAAAAGGATAAAAAATATATTCTTTTGTCCGAGCAAAAAAAAAATTCACATATTCTTAAGGGATAAGATTTCCGTCTTTTGTAGGTAATTATTCACCCGGATGTTAGTAATTTTCGAAGGTATATTTTTTTAACCTAAATCGAACATGGAAATAGGTTTCCATAATAAATTTGTCTGAAATATTTATATTTTAGGTCTCGATATTATCAGACAAATTTATTTTCGAAAATTACGAATACCTGAAAAATTCGTTCCCATAATAAATTTATTCATGTCGTTTTCTCGTTATTTATATTTTAGGTCTCGATGTTGTCGGACAAATTTATTTTCGTAAATGACGAATACCCGAAAAATTTATTCCCATAATAAATTTATTCCTGTCATTTTATTTTCGCTTTTTCAATTTTGTATTTTTTTTTCTCTTTTTTTGTTTTCCCCTTCTCTCTTTTTTGTTTTGTTTTCCCTTTTTAGTTGGATTTTGAATTATGTATGTTATGAAGACCCAAACACAAATATCTTAACTTATTGGAGACCAAAACACTAATTATGTATATTATGGAGACCCAAACACAAATATTCTAATTTATTTGAGACCCAAACGTCAATTATATCTATTATGGAGACCCAAACACAAATATCCTAACTTATCATGATCCAAAGTCGAAATATCCCTTTCATTTTCCATTGAAAATGGAGTAGTTTGTCACTGGCTTAATTTTTTTGTGCACCTCGAAACATGCGGTACACAAACTTCATCCTCGAAAATCCGTTCATACAAGTATTTTTCAAATGCTTAGCTAGATCGGTAAGGCAAAAATATAAAAAACGTGGAGCAAAATAGAGAGAATGGAATGTTGGAAACTTGACTATGCTAGTGAGAGTTTACAATTTCTTATATTGTAAGAAACAAATGAGGCCTTTTTCTCTTAAAAACTCGAAGGACTTTACATGAATGGCCAAGATTGTGGCAATTGTTCGCCATCTAACGGTAGAAACTTTCTAGATCAACGTAGATATTTACAAGTCTTCATAATATAATATTTATATAATAAGAAAAGAACTTCTAGAAACATAAAGAAATTTCATCAGATTTCAAACGGCCTCCACTATATTCTGAAATTTTTTATAGTCTTCCAATAAACCCCTTGTCTTGACATGATCTACAATATTTTTTCAGTGGTACTAAGAAAATATTGTGCATGATATTCTCCCCACTTGTTTTGTCGACATCCTCAATGACGGGTGTGCCAACTCTTCTTGTGCATGATATTCTCCGCCACTTGTTTTGTCGACGTCCTCAATGACGGGTATGCCAACTCTTCGAACAGCTTCCACACTCATAGTTATAGTCATCTTGTTTTGTACATTTTTTCGTTCTTTATCGTGCAGTCCTCCATGGACTTGTCCATCTTTTTTTATGATCGAAAACAAACTAATTCACCACATCACATGTCCCCATGGTCTGTACCCTTCTCGAGACGAAAAGAGGCTTAAGTAGGCTATCAAGTCACAGGTCCACCATGTTGGAAACTAGAGTTGGCCCATGGTGTGATATTGGACTGAGCCCATATACCATAAAAGGGAATTCATATGAAAGGTCTGAACCAATGCTAATTATCTAGACCTAATGATCTCATCTCCTGCCTGATGTGAGACTAAATTACCAACTCCATTGTCAACCCCTTCTGAGAGCTCAACCAAAAATAAGATAAAATCCAACAATCTTCACCTTAGCTTATTTCTGCTAGTCGGACAACCTTAGCACCCATGCTACCTTTGGTTATTTCCGTCAGCCGAGCACCCAGGAGATCCAACATATTGTCATCTCGATCTATTTGACCATAGAACTAAATCGGCATGTTTATCCATACCACAATTGTGTGTCAACCATAACGTCCTGCTCTATCTTGGACATATTGGACCAACTTTTGAAACCAATCTGTGTAGCTGCCTACAATATTAGTTTGATTTGCCTTCCGATTGTGAATTTTTGACACCTAGACCACCTTTCGAACGATGCTCCTAACTCCACCTTGAGAATAGATCGTATAATCCTATTATATACATGAATGTTCAGCATCATCTATTTTGAACCAATTAGAGTTGTCCAAACTAGCCCTCGTAACCTTGGGCCTACAAATTTTCCCACATCAACACCATTTGTTTCAAACCAATTAGAGCCGCCCAAACCAATCCCATAACCTTGGGCCTGCAAAGTTTTGACACCTAGACAACTTCATGGAGGATGCTCCTAACTCCACCTTGAGAAGAGTCCATATAATCTAATTATACACATGAACGTACAACACCATCTGTCTTGAACCAATTTAAGCCGTCTAGACGAGTCCCATAAGCTTGGGCTCTGATACCACTTGATGAAAACGCAACCCGAACTGGAGTTGGCCTATGAGGTGAGGTATTAGATTGAGCCCATACGTATTAAAAGGGAATTTTCATGTAAGGTATGAACCAATTCCAATTATCTACTCCTTATGATCCCACCTTTTACGTCCAATATGAGACTAAATTATCAACTCCACTGTCACCCCCCTTTTGAGGGCTCAACTGAAAACGGGATAAAATCCAACAGTCTCTACTTTAGAACCTTTACTACCTTTGCTACCTTTGCTCGTTCCTCCCAAACAACCTTAACACCCCTGCTACGTTTGCTCATTCACAGTTCTTGCACCCCCATATTATTGATCTCTGACATCCTGAGCTCCTTTGCATCTTTCTTCATCTCTAGCTCCTCAACCGTCACGTCAACGTTAGCTACCACACATAACACCTCTTGTACTACTGGAATCTTACCGATATCAAAAACAATGCCAAGACCGAAGTCCTTACAATCAGGCTCACCTAAGTTTTTGTTGTCTATCTCAACTTCTATCTTTCACCAGAATGTGCTATCGTTCTTATGAGCTTCTTCACCTATAGCTAGACCAACTAAGCAAACGGTGCGGTTCTTCCGGGATTCAGTCTCATGATCCTGGCCACTTTTGTGTCCGATACCGAAGCTCCTTCGTACACATGTATCTTCGAGCAGAACATTATGTACTGTGCACGCCATCGATAGCCTATAGCTGCATTGGAACTGTGCAAGTAGATATGCACATGCCTCAGATTGAGCTTGATGCATACTTTGATCTCCTTCATGGCTACGAACTGCTGAAATTGATATTGCTTCGTAAAACTTTAGCAAACCACATGTCAGCAAAATCAGATCCATCGAACAACCCCCACCTAGAGATCGACTAGCTATCATGGGACCAACAGACTGGCCCTTAATCTTTGACTCATTACCATTCGTTGCTTTGTCACGATGAACCAAATCCTTTGTATCCCTCAAAGCATCTCGAAGACCCCTCCCCCCAAAGACAAGTTCCTGATAATCCACAAATTCTTATCGAATACCCTCCAAGCCTCCATTTAATATATATGGTCTTCTTATATTCCTCAGCGGCATGATCTTCTACATACTACAACATATATCTCCTCGATTCAGTTGTTGGAAACCTTTCGTAAGCATCCAATCTTTGACCCAAGTACATTGCGACAACCATGCCAGCCTTCCTACCGAAACCAATTTATAGCGTAAACTCAGTACATAACGCACTCCTTTGAGAATGAGCTTCTCGTTAAGCTCTATTATCAAGTACACATCACCATTGCCTATAACTATAGTAGTCCTCTTGTTGTCCATCTTCATACATCAAAACCTATTGCCTCGATATAATGTGAAGATCCTCTACGGAGTGGCGTGATACAACGCCCTTGTGTCTAATAACCAATCACATTTATGACACATACCATAAGGTTCCTCTGCGTTGGTTGCTGCTATGATGAGATCTCCTATAGCCGTAGAATTTTCTTGATCGATCATCCTTGCCTTTCTCCTTCTCAGATTTGAGCTTCATCCAGTTCTTCTGAAAATGACCCTTTTGCTACAGTTTATAGCAGCCATCATTGTGGTCCACAATCGCAAGATTCCAATAACTCTCCTTATTCTCGCCTGTGACTTGAGTCTTTCCTTCCCAAAGGAAGCAACAATTGAGGGCTCCTACGACGATTCCATATGCTTTAGATATACCTCTTTATTCAAAAAGCTACTTTTGACTGCCTCTATCATGACAACTCTATCAGGTGTGAAGTTGCTCACAGATACCACCAACATCCTCCAACTTTCTGACAGAGTTTTCAAAAGAAGTAGGACTTGAAGCTCATCATCAATCATCATCTTCATTGCAGACATATGATTGATGATACCCTGAACCTCGTATATATATTGTGTCACTAGGGCACTCTTCGTGTACTTCGAGTTGACGAGTTGACTAATAAGAAAAGCCTTATTTTCAGCCGTATTTCTATTGTACAATAAATGCAGCTTCTTCTAAATTACTTTTGTAGAGCTTTCTATGGATACGTGGTGAAACACAAAATCGTCAAGCCATTAGCGGATGAATCCAACGACCTTGCGATCCAATCTCTTCCGGTCATCAATAACTTTGTCCGATGGCTTGGCATTTGTCGCCCTCCAACGGTCCATGCAAGTCTTTGTACCAGAGTAGATCCTCCATCATTGGCTTCCAAATGACCCAGTTCTGTCCCGTGAGGGTGATCATATGTATGTTAATCTACTTTGTAGACATAGTTGCACCTTCCCTCTCGATAACCTGAGAGCTCTGATACCAGATATTGGTATCAGACCAGAACGAATGAACCTTGCTTTGATACCAAATGTTGGGAACCCGTGCGTGGTCGATCTAGATTTGGCCACAGACACGAACACAAAAGCGATGTCAACCCACATGAAGATAACGAACCAATCTACCACGAACGACAAAACATATCAAACAACGTATTTTTGGAGACTACGTTACCTGGACAATCCCAATCTATATAACTTTCAACAAAAGAACTACGTTAAATCCTTTGTCCAAAAGCAGTGTTATAAATTTCGGTAGGCGGATTCTGTGCGGCAAAGGGGCGCCTAGCGCCTAGGCGGCCGCACCGAATTTTTTTTTTAAA
This sequence comes from Iris pallida, assembly GCA_029216955.1. NCBI lineage: Eukaryota > Viridiplantae > Streptophyta > Magnoliopsida > Asparagales > Iridaceae > Iris > Iris pallida. The sequence continues at coordinate 5,313,916 of JANAVB010017197.1, read as the reverse complement.
AAGTTCTGGGTTTTTGACTTTTGAAATTTTTTGATCTTTTTTTTGAAATTTTTTGAAATTTGAAATTTTATTTATTTATTATTAAATTTAATGATTTTTTTATTATTTTTTTTAGAATCTGATTTTTTTTTGAATTTTCAAAACTGAAATTTCAAATTTCTAAAATTTCAAAATTCAAAATTCAAAATTTTTAATTTTCCGCGTTGGCCGAACAGGGGCCGACTTAGCCGAACAGGCCCGCCTATGGCCGAACAGGCGCCTAGGAGGCCGATTTGGGGGTTTTAGGCCGATTTTTAGAATACTGCCCAAAAGTTCAAACTCCTCACTAAACTCAAGTAGATTGAATATGATTACAACTTGAAATCACTCACCCTACCCATAGTGATCTTCTTGTATGAAGACGATGACTCCACACATAGATGTTCTTTTCCTACTATCCTGGATGGTGATCCCTTTGAGCACAAGATGGGAGTTTTATGGTGCTTGTCTACAAAAAATCTCAGAAAAACTTCATAGTTTGCTCTTAGGGCTCGCTATTCAAGACAATAAGAAGAGAAGATCTGTGCAGGAGTCATCGTCTTCATACAAGAAGATCACTAAGGGAAGGGTGAGTGATTTCAAGTAATCTTCTTCTTTCTACTTAGTCAGTTTGGTGTGAGATTTGAACCTTTGGGCAAGGGTTCAACATAGTTCTTTATCGATTTTGTATCTTTTTTCGGAAGTTATATAGATTGAGATTTGTCTAGGTGATGTAGTTACCAAAAATATGTCGTTTGATCTGTCTTAGTGTTCATGGTAGATTGGTTCATTATCTTCAGGTGTGTTGGTATCGCTTTCGCGTCCGTGTCTATGGTCAAATCGGCCGGTTCGGGTCATGCACGGTTTCCCAATATACCTCATCTCATTGGTGCACATATTTCTCCACGCCTCTACACATGCGATTCCTTTTTCAACTATGTCGACTCGAACGTCTACCATGATCCTTGAGCAACTTCTTGTATGAGCCACTCCACTTTATACACATATTTTGTTACATATGCTTCCTCATAGTCTACAACATGCTTCTCCTTATCTGTACCGTGCTTGACATCACAATCCACCTTCTTTCGCGAAAGCATCTTTTTAGGAAATTCATTCACAACACTGTTTGTCTCACTTGGAAGATCTTCCTCCTTACGTCATCCTCTATCTCGAGCACTGCTAAGTAGGCCGTCTTCCCTTTCCTACTTCGAGCTGAAGAGCAGAAATAGGTTTCACTTTTGATTGCTCACCTCATGCAACACTCACTATCCACGATGAGTCTTTCTCCATAAAGCTAACGACTCCCAAGTAGCGTTAGAACCGCCTTCGTCGTTCTTATGAAAACCATGACAAGTTTCATTTTGAAATTTGCCAATGGATGTGGCGGTAAAATTGGAAACAACTGACGAATATCTCACCTCTACGTGAACTCCCTTGTATATCACCTACACGTGACAGGGTTCTGAATGAACTGTCTTCATCTTTCTTGAGTTATTTTTTAATGGTAGACCCAAGTAACAGACCTCCACGTCCGAGATGAATTTATGAGTGGCTCTTGTATTGACTAGCGTCCGTATGATCATGTCATTTTTCCTCACGTCAACATGCATGAGCTTCCTACTCGGAGTCTTCGACACAACGAATTTTTCTCTAACATCATTGAGTAAGTGCAGCCCTCGCATGTGTACTCCTACTTCGTCCTCCTCATCCTCGCTTAAGACGGTATAAACATGTCGTTCCTATTTTGGCAATTCTGACGAAGGATTTATTTAGAAGGATAAAATTATATGTTGACACTTTCATGCCCTTTTTTTAGTGCAATTAAGTGAAAAATAAAAGTTCAAAATATTCTCAAGTTGCAAATAAAATGGTACAAGGCATTCGTTAAACTGCAATATGCAACATCAAAGCTACATCCAACATTGATTTACGTACAACGTTACTATGTAGAAATTTACGCCTTGTACCAGGCATTAATCTAGAAATTTAGGGCTAATTAGTGTTTAGACTCTGAATTTTATACCATTTTAGAGTTTAAGCTCTCACATGTCCAATTGAAAAATTTAGACCCTGAAGTTTTATTTTTTGTTTTCTTTTTCTATTATACCCTCCCTAAACTATATATGGAGATTACATTATTAATCATGAAAGAAGGGTATAATAAAAAATAAAAAATAAAAAAATAAAAGTATCGGGACTAAACTTCCAAAATTGGACATATTAAGACTTAAACTCTAAACTGATATAAAATCTACGGTCTAAACACTAATTAGCCCAAAAATTTATGCAACATCAAAAGCTACATCCAACATTGAGAAGTAAAACCTCACTCGAACTAACGTACGATAAACTCATTCGAACTAACATACAAAAAAATAATGCTATAGGATACACTTCCGCATATTTTATAGCCACACTGATGTGATAGTACATTATTGGATGTCAAGAGAAGCCTTAAAAGGGATAATAATAATTAAAGTCCAATTATATGGAAATAAAAAATAAAAAATTAAAAAAAGAGAGAGAGACATCTGCATTGTGTTCACTAATAAATCTGAGTTTTATGGTTCATAATGGCAGGACTTGTTGTTTGCCCCCTACGGTCCTCGGTGGCGGATGCTGAGGAAGCTCTGTGCAGTGCACCTATTCTCTACAAAGGCCCTCGACGACCTCCGTCCGGTGCGCGAGGAGGAAGTTGCCATCTTTGCCCGCAATCTCAACGAGCAGGCGCTAATGGGAGGTACCGTGAACCTTGGGAAGGGCCTCAACGTCTGTGCGACAAATGCGTTGGCCAGGGCGATGATAGGGAGGAGAGTCTTCTGCAACGCTGAGGACCAAGGGAAGGCGGACGAGTTCAAGGAGATGGTGGCCGAGTTGATGAGGCTCGCGGGGGTGTTCAATATCGGAGATTTCGTCCCGTGGTTGAAGTGGATGGATCTGCAAGGGGTGGTGGGGAAGATGAAGAGGCTGCACCGGAAGTTCGACGCATTTTTTAACGAGGTTATAGAGGAGCACGAGGTCAAGGATGGCGGGGATCAGAAGGGGAAGGGCAGTTCGAGGGACTTGTTGAGCGTTCTCATTGGGTTGAAGAAAGATGGAGCAGATGAAGAAGATGGTTGTAGCTTCACCAACACTGATATAAAAGCACTGCTCCTGGTAAGTAAGAATCTCTCACTCTCTCTCTCTATATATATATGTGGATAACATAAAATTTAGACCATATTATGTTGAAGCACACTGACATATGTCGTCTTCTATCCGTGTCCGTGCAATATAGAATTTGTTCACGGCCGGGACTGACACGTCTTCTAGCACAGTGGAGTGGGCCTTAGCGGAACTGATCCACCATCCGGATATCCTAAAGAAAGCCCAAGAAGAATTGGACTCGGTGGTGGGCCGAAACCGCCTGGTCTTGGAGTCGGACCTCCCAAAGCTCCCCCTCCTCCATGCCATCGTCAAAGAGAACTTCCGCCTACACCCCGCCACACCCCTCTCCATCCCCCGCCTGGCCTCCGAGGAGTGCATTGTCGATGGCCACCGCATACCGAAGAATGCAACACTCATGGTCAATGTCTGGGGCATCGCACGTGACCCGGGCGTGTGGTCTGACCCGCTCGAGTTTAGGCCCGCTCGGTTCCTACCGGGAGGGGAAAATGAGCACGTCGACGTCAAGGGGAACAACTTTGAGCTCATACCGTTCGGCGCCGGGAGGAGGATTTGTGCCGGAATGAGCCTTGGTGTTAAGATGATCCAGTTCCTGACCGCAACTCTGGTCCATGCATTTGACTGGACCCTGCCTCAAGGCCTAGATGCACAGAAATTGGACATGGAAGAAGCTTTTGGCCTCACATTGCAGAGGGCCGTCCCATTGGTGGTTCATCCAGTTCCCAGGTTGGCACCACAGGCTTACCAATAGGACGCGCGTGACTAAAGTTCAACAAAAATGCTCCATTTCTTGAGTATTTGCGATATTCAGTAGAATAACTCTTTGGATATGTCTAGTTCAAAAGAATAATGGCCTATTTGTTGGGACTGGTGAAGCTGAAGAGATCTTGAGTTCAAGTCCAAGCCTCATAAAAAAATGAAGAAGAAGAAGTAATGTTCGAATGTGAGGGTTATAGTGCAGAAAGTCATTAGGCTTTTTTGCAATTTTTTGTCCCGTTTCTTCCAAAATTTGTTGGCCAAATATGCATGGAAGTGAGAAAGTGAAGGAGTCTATTATAATATCTTTAAAAATGATTAGTTGTTATTTGTAAATTCTAATATGCTAATACAATTATGCATTCATACTATTTAAGCTTTATAGATTAATTAATTAAGAATTAATTATCTTAATTATTTATTTGTTAGTATTAGTTATATGTAATAATATAAGTTAGTTAACTTAACAATAACCACAAGAAAGTCTTTATTCCAAAATTTTGGGATCAACTTTTTCCTAAATTCTTAGGGTTGGTTGTGTGAATCATCTTCTTCCATTTGGCTCTGTTAAAGGTTATATTTTCTGTAAAACTAAGAAGAAACGTAACATTCTTTAACAATTCAAACCATGTTAGTCTAGACCTTTATCTACTAATGGCTCCTCCTTATAGAGGCATCGATGGGTATGTGGTTGCAAAAGTACAAATATTCTAAGTCAATTTTTCTGATTTTCTTCTTAATTGATGTCATCTCTAAGATTTTCGTATATAAACACATTTCTTATACAATCTTTTAGTGTTCCATATTGGCACTCAAAAAATGGCTAAGTTTCGGCCCCGCGATCTTCGAATCTTTCATATATGACATATCACCCTACACAGGGTTGATGGGGTTCCGCAGACCGAATTTTTATATTGTTGAATAAAGGGAAAGTAGTGTCCTACTGAATTAACAATATCTCTGAAAAAGTTGCCTCAGACGCTCGAAGCAAACAACAGCCCTCTGCGCCAGCTACTAAAAGCAAAGAAATAGCTCTTAAGAGAGTCCCATGCGCTTGACGCTTCGGGAGTCGTGACATCTCGGACTGAATGAGAAAATCCTCCTCAAAAGACATAATATTCTTCATTAATGATGCATTAAATGCCGTGTTTACGACAACATTGATGTCATATAGAGGTCACATGGCAATCTTTCCGCGGAGGACGCCTCTTTGAGTAAACTTTGACGAGGTCGGGTCTTCTGGTTGAACAAAATTGGCGAGGCTGGCCTTTTCTGCGAAGGCAGGCTTTTTTGATTTTGAGTAGAAGCCAGAGTACCCATTTATGCAGATTTAGGCCTTTATGTGAGGTCTATTTTTTTACGGATCTACAAGACTCCGTTCAAAGTTTTCGATAATTTATTCAACTTTTCTCAGATTTCGAAATACTTTGAAAAGAAAGTAGTTTTTAATGTTGGGCCTGAGTTTTTACAAGACATGTTGTTCGCAGGCTTTGATCCTGAGGCGCAAGACAACCAACCCTTCTTTTACCGTCTTGCGGCGTTCATTGTGGGCGCATAAGAAATTTTCAAAGGCAAGGGTAGCCTTATAGAAGGTTTTCAACTGCATATTTTTATGTTCCCGCCCCATCCTCTCATATACTGTGTAACTCCACTATTCCGGAATAAATAAAATTTAAAATTTTATAATATTATTTGAGTTTTGAAATATTTTATTCATATTTATTTAATAAATTTGAATTAGGTTCATATGAATATTTTATTTGATAGCTAATGGGGTTCATTTAGACTATGATTAGCTATGATTTTTCAAGTAATATATTCTATGAATTTATAGGAATATTTTATTATGATTTTTCATTGAAATAACTTATTTAGATTAATTAATAATGTTTTCCTATTATGATAAAGACTTGTTATTTCCTTCAAATTGACTGTTATTTCAGGAAAATTGTTGCATTCCTAGTCACATGTTTAAGTGGGAACATTCTGGATTTAATTAGGCTAAACTGGATTAGTGCTAATTAATCCGGATTAACACTAATTATTGAAATATTCTTTGGCATCTAAAATATACCAAAGAATATTCTCTGAAATATTTCAGGAATATTCTCCCTAGCCCATGTGCCTAGAGATTTTACGACTTTCCTAATCAGGCTATAAATAGCCATCATTATTGCTAATTAATTATTCCTAATCATTACTCCTAGTGGTCCTAATGATCGTGTCACCACCGTGTCTGTATCCATTTTGTTAATTCAACTTTTACAATTACAATTTCCGTCCCGACATAGACACTCCCGTGTTACTCCTACCCCGTGCTGTGTCCTGTGTCCCCTGACACAGGATAATACATTTTCGTGTCCAGCCACCCCGGACACTCCCGTGTCCACACATTATATCCAGACAACCCCGTGTCTCGTGTCACCGCGACACGGACACGCACAGATCTCAAATCTAAACCCCAAACCTAACCCTAGATCTACTCGTCCCGTCGTGTCCAGCCGTCTCGATCGCCGAAAAAGCCGCTGTCGTGTCTTGAAGGAGTCAGGACACGAGTTCCACCGTCAAGAACTTCGACGATGCCTTGTCATGCCGTGTCCGGCCAGATTGAGCCGGAGTCTCCACGACTCGCTGTTGTCGTGTTCGACCACCGCAATACACCTTACCGTGCTGAAGATCCGACTAGATCATGATAAATCCGTCGTAGTCCGATTTGTCGCTACCGTGAAGACCTCGTCGAACCGCTATAGTATTCAGATCAGACACAGATCGGTGTGGCCAACTCCTCGTCGATACCACATCGAGTCTGTGCCGTCATCGTCGATCTCTGCTAGAGTTTGAGCCACCACAGATCAAACCCTCGCCTACCCACCAGATCGAAGCCACGCCTAGTCATCGTATCCACCGCAGCGTCTGGACGTCGAGCCATTCTCGTGCTGGAGCCATGCCACGCACCGCCTGAGCTCTGTCGCCTTCCACTGGCTATGCACTGCCATACGCCTCTCCAATCGAAGCTCATCGACGCCATGTCGTGCCGTTGAGCTCAGGTAACTGTAGGACCATTGAGCATATCTAAGGAGGGTAAATAAAGTGCGTGTGTACAGCGGAATAATATTCACCACTTAAAAATATTTTGGCAGTAATCAAACAAATAAGAAGCAGGCAGTATATAAGTAAATACGTAAAGTAAATAAGCTCAGAAGAGCAAACACAAACACCAAGGTTTATACTGGTTTTCCTCTGAGAGGACTAGTCCAGTCGTGAGAATTCTTGTTCGCTATTAATCCACTATTTTGAATAGAGATTATACCGCGTGCTTTGTTCCGAAGAGCACGCCAACTTCAACACCGTAGTATTTTAATCTGAAGCCCACAATCAAACTTCAACACCGTCGTATTTGAATCCGAAGCCCACAATCAAACTTCAACACCTTTCTGAAGGAAAGATTTTATACTCCAAGCTTATACAACTCGAATATTCCTAATCGGAAACCACCGACACTTAGAAGAACAGGACTTGTCTTGGAAATAAGAAGATTAAAGCTCTTGGTAAATAGGAAGGCTTTAGAATAGATAGAGAAGATGAAGAGTGAATGAGTGAATTGAAATAACAAAATCTTCTCTTTTTATAAATTTTTTTGAGACAGAGTTCGGATAGAACTCGGTAGGATTAACGTCCATAATTTTGAACGTTGCAGATCCAAAAGAATGGGTAGAAATTGCTGACCAGGAGTAATTCTCGTAGACCTAGTTCGGTCCGAGTTCGGACAGAACTCCGGCCGAGTTAGGTTAGGCTGATTTTAGGTCATTTTTGGTTCAACAGGGTTTTTGGATGCTGGTTTGGTTTGGGATCAAAGATAGGTTTGTTTTGGTTCAGGATAAACTTCTAAATGCTAGTGATCCCGACTCACAAATTATCTAGACTCAATAAATAGAAAAATACAGAATAAATTAGAAAAACCAGTAGCCTTTGATGATGTCTTTGAGCAGACTTGAAGACGCCATTTCTTCTTGACGACAGTCGTCCAAAGATAAACAGATCTGGATAGGTCGCTGGGTGGTTCAAAAAAAATCTTCTGATTTAACGTCGTCTTTGGCTCGTCATCAATTCTTCATCGCATATGTCCTGGTTTGATCATGCTTCATCATGCTTACAAGTACATGTAGACGAACAAAGCAGTATGATAATAAGATAACATTTAGTGAGCAATAGGACAATGCTAAGTTTAAGTAGCAATATATGATAGTAAATATATGAATATTAGTGACATCATTATGTTAAACTTAACTGATTAGCCATATTAAAAAATATAATATAATCATTGGGCTAACAATCTCCCCCTTTTTGATTATGACAAATCGGTTAAGTTTAAGATAGATACAATATATACATATATCACTAATAAACAAATATTACTAGAAGATTGTGTGCTAACTTAAACTTATTTCTCTCCCATTGACATGATAAAAAATAACCTCCCCCGTAATAAGATATAAAATAAAATTAATCATAACAGAAGGAATGCAGAAATAATCATGAACAACAATCAGGATAGAAATTTGAAACAAACCATTCAGAACACAATCTAAGAAAGAATATAACTCTACTTTTGAAGGAAACCAATAAAGAATTTTAATAAAAGGTAGATACCAATATAGTAGAAATCAATATTGATCATAAATAATCCATGATTTTTTTTACATATCTAGTATACCAATATAAAATACCAAATATATAATATTTAGAAGATATAATAAGACTTTTAACAATGATCACAAAAATATGATTCATATTTTGGCCATACAAAATAGTGAATCACTTCCATGAAGAATATAATTATTGAAAAGAAATCAAAACAGATATACTAGAATCTATACAAAATCTATACCAAAGTTCATGCATTTGAACTCAATCACCATAGCATGATATATGAATATACATTACATACACATGAAGGTAATAGGGACAAAATATTTGAGAAGGAGATATTCAGTCGACTTGAATGCTCCCCCGCAAAGTATGATCAGTCTAAATATAGATAATCATGAACTTTGAGATAAAACAAGGAAAGCTAAGATAAATAATAGCTCAATATTATCAAGATAATATAGAAAAATTATAACAAATAAATCCATGAAAATAGAGAACCAAGAAAAATAAGAATAATCATATATTCTATCATAAAACTAACTACAAATCAAAATATCATGAACACAATCAACAAAAATAAAGGAATATAGGTCCATGATAAACTAGGTATATCACATATTAAGGGTATAAATGAATTGAAACAATTAATTTGCTTTCCCTTAAAATATGTGTATCTAGTTCAAAAGCATTTATATGCATAAATAGATGATCATAAAATCTAAGGGATGTACAAGATATGAATCTTTCTTCCCTTTGATCAATGCATATAAAATTTAAGCTGAAAACAAGTATCATCTTTAGGCAAGTAAAAGAAATATCCAAACGCTTAAATATGAACAAATAAAATATATCTCCAAAAAAATCTTCAAATAAAAAAAAAGATTTCAAGACAGTAATTTTTTTTTTGGAAACTGTCTTACTGCGAATAACAGACATATTCAAAACATTAGAGAGAAATCAAAATTTTTGAAATATTGAATTTATTATGAAATGTTGTCTTAATAAAATGTTAGAATGTCCGTTTAGTCCTCAGACTAAAAGCTGACGATTCAAATATTTTTGTATCACGAAAACAACTTTAATAAAAGAATCCATAGATCATAAAAAGTCCATTTTAAACAAACCAAGTCTAGATAACTGCTCAAATAAATAGTATTATAGATATATGGCATGTCAGAGGAATAATTGATTTGAAACAATTTAGCTGCTCCCCCTTTACATGGGTATATCCAAAATTAATAGTATTGGCATATTAAATTCGAAAAAAATATTTTCAAAAGTAGGAAACTATCAGCAAAATATTAGGTCTTCTTATAAAAGTTTATTTCTTTCATTTTAAAGCCGTAGCACGGTGTCCATCAAACAACCGTAGGGTTAAAGAAAAGAAACGCTTTGAGAGAGAGAGAGAGATACAATATGCCTGACTCCTCCCTCGCAAAGAATTACTGCTATAGGCAGTTATTAACTTGAAATAAGAAGAGAATAATAAAAGTTTAAAAAAAGATATCATCAATACAAAAAATAATCATTTTTAGACAAAAGAGATAATATCCATTAAATAACACTTAAGATGAAAGAAACAAAGGATATTTCAATTTAGCATTTATAAAAAAAATATGATGAATAATCATAAAAGAAGATGTAAATTGATCTATGCAATAATATCTCACAATAGACAAGATAGATCAACGTATGTTACCTTTTATGAAAATATAAAAAGATAATATTGTCCATCAAAATGAAAGTCCAAATCTAAAGACGAAATTCATATTTTTTTGCTTAGAATTGAGATCAATCCAAGATTATAGATCGATTTAGGGAATACAAAATATTATGACGATATAAGTGTATCCACTAGAATCAAAAGATCTCAAACAACAACAAAAATTGAAATCATTTGTATCTATAAGCATAAGATGTATCAATTGCATGTATCCTTATATATGCTACAAAATCATTGGGTATTAATAAAATATAAAGCATTTATAAATCAAAATATAGGGACTAGATACGCTGATGTATTCTGGAACCTAGGGGACCGGGTTTAGTGTCTTGGATCCAGAACTAGACAATAGTTGAAAGTAGACCTTAATAAATCTTAAGTCTATAAAGTATTGATCAATTTGGGTTACTTGTAGGGGCCGGTTCCCATCTAGCGGTGACTAGTACACTGTGTCACTTCAGGCTATTTACACCTGTATGATAGAAGGACCCTTTCGGCTTATACCAAAAATAATCTCTACTTTTAAGAAGATATGTTTAAAAGAATATATGCAGTATCATCAAACTGTTAGGGTTATATACTAAAAGCATCACTTTTGTATTAACTTTATTTCCTTAAATTTTGAATGAGAATCATATGGACAATGTTTGCATATTGTATTTGTTACAAGTGTTGATGCAAGTGTCTGATACTCTATATTGTAGATAATATGGTGTGTGGTGTCACACAGAAGTTCATATTATCAGTTCCCTATGGAATATATAAATGGTTCATAACGTAGATGGATTTGGACAATCTATTGGAAAGGTTGTAGTATAATCTGGTATTAGTCTATCTTGACTATAGATTTATACTAGTACACTTTGTGTGTATTGAACATGACCACTTGAGGTTGTTCTCTTTGTACTGACTACATAAGAGAATAGACACCTCTGTTATTATGGATGCTTGTGGTCTTAATTCGGATATAATAATAGACATGTATATGTAGTGTACATTACTTTGACTCAGAAAGGAGTGAGATTCATTATGGGTCAACAACCTCTATGAATTGGATAATAATATTGTATGTATGATGGGCTGTTGATTATAAAAGAAATACTTTTCCTAATACGTCGGGTTGATGATGTCCCCTTAAGGAGCTCGTAAGGATTGTCATGTAAACCCTGCAGGTAGATTATATCCGACATGATAAATAAAGTTGAGTGGTACTACTTAAGGATAAAAGATGTCGATCAATATAGTTGACGGTAACTTAATCTGATCGACGGACATTCAATATCTTAACATGGGGAGCCAAACGAGCATATAATAGAAGGAGCCCACAATCATAATTTGGGATTAGGAAGGTAGTACAACAATAGCTCAATAGTGGACCGAGCTATTGTTAATGGGCCTGGGTTGTATTTTCGGGCTGAACACAGGACACCCAGATCCGTTTGGAGATCTAACCCTAATTTCTCCTCATGGTCCATGTCGTAGCCTTATATATATCCTCTATTCTCTGGCCGCCAGATGATCATTAGAAATAATAAGTTTTCTCTAAATTCGTGATCCACGTAAGGAGAGAAAGAAGGGACTGCCAAGGAGAAGAAAAGGTTAGGAGATCGTCGCCCACACAATGTCCAACCCGAGAAAGGAATACGTGCAGAAGATCTTAGGGTCGTGATTGTTTGAGATTACTAGGAACTGATGTCTTCTTCCCACCGCAGATATAATTTGTGAACCCTAGTTTCCGCATATGAAGGGTTAGAACACGTTTATATCTGTTTAACTTTTTATCAATCAATACGCACACCTGTCACGACCCGATCCTAAATTGTTGGGTCGAATCGGATCATGCCTAGGCTGCACCGTTGTTGAGACGGCGGCAGTAAGTTGTATTCAGTAGTGAAACATATACAGATATAATTCTAACGAATATAAAATCTTTTATTCAATTTGAAAAGCCTGAAATACAACAAACATTAATACAACATTCAATTATTACACTTGTTTCCAAAAGAAAAAAATAAATAGTAATCCAGCTCTTAAGATTCTGGGGTTCCAAGTTCTGCGGGACCAGAGTTAGACATCAGATCCTCGACGACGCAATAACCTAAAAATGTTGGTCTCTAGTCAGGAGGGAGCAAAGTACAATTACGAATATCCAATAATTGAAATAATAATTTGAAATTTGCAATGTTAAACAATTTAAAATACTTTAACAATATTTTTCAATAATTCTACAATCGAAAACAATATGATTTGAGTAGGCAACGAACTATGACCGGCTTGGGATGATTCAATTATATCCTAATGATACGGTCCGGCCTATCCTCGTGTATAGGAGGAATCAGCTCGCACAATCAATACAATATGGGGGTATTGGTCATAGACACTACACTACTCTCCCAATATCCCGAGTCAATCAGATTCAATCAATGAGTCAATATTCAAACTCTAGTAAAGAGTTCCACAATCAATACTCTAGGAAAGAGTTCCATGTAGCAATGTGGTTTAAAATTGTAATAAAACAATTACTAGATAAATTACCAAATAGACATAACTGCACTTGCCTTTGTTATTGTGACTGGATCGTGAGTCTGTATCGGGGAACTAGGTCAAACACTTCCTCGAAATCCTACATTTGAGATTCCAGACTTAGAACCAAAGTTGAACCATATCTAGGTGTGCTAGTTGCAATATCTAGAATTGATCCTAATCAAGTTTTAGTTTAATAATTAATTACCAGAAAAACCGTCTGATGTCATAAGATGCGTTCGTTGTCATTTATATGGAATAAACATGTTACTGGTTTAGTTGGAGAAAAATAGCAATTACCGGTTATTTGGCAAAACTTTGTATTTTTGATAATATATATATAAAACTAGACTTTCTTTTAAATGAGAAATCATGAGTTTGTTAAACTACCAATTTGTAATTTAATGTGAGAAAATCTCATTAATTTTTTTTATATCAAATAATATTTATTTTAATTCTAAGTGTCTACGCTAAAACCAGCAAAACCAGAAAAAGAAAGAAAAAGCTATGCTACAATAATTACAGGCTACAGAGAAAGAAATAAAAAAGCTGGGCTTATGCCCTTACAAATTATTTTACATAAATTGAAATAAGAAGAAATATTTGTTAGCTCTTAAAATTGTCCTACAATTTAATTACAAAATAAAACTATTAAATTAAATTAAATTAAATTACGAGTCTCAGATATTGGTCCAATCATCAAAAATAGCTAATGCCTCAACGTCCGGGCAAAACCGGTTTCGTTTGCACTTAGCTCGGGCCCATTGACTGGTTTGGTCGTTGCCCAAAAATCTAAAATATTTTTTTCTTTTTTGAAAACCACTTTAAAATCATATAAATAAATTTTATAAAAATTCCGGCAGCATATAGTTAATAAATTTTATAAAAATCATATAGTTAATGCTGACTATCTAAGTGTTTTTAGTGGTGGCCCATGCAGGTCAGATCTGTGAATTGGTCTAGTTAACTTAGTCTAGACCATCGCGTAGTTCTGTAACTTGACCTAAGGATAGTTGTGACTTTAGGAAAAACAGACTTTAGAAACAACTAGAACACTTAGATGATATACACCATGTTACATTATAGGACCGAAAATTATTTATTTAAATATCTATTTTTGTCTGCTTATAGATTCGTAGGATACCTTGTTTGTGTTTGTACCTAAACCTTATCTAGATTAAGCTGATTGTACCTTTGATACCTTTGACTTTCGAGATTATATTCCTACCATAATTTTCAGGTTCTAGTATACCTTAGGATTTATTTCTTTTTTGGAATAAGATTGAATTCTTCTGTCTTCTTCTTCTTTATCAAACCTAATTTTGAATTCTTCATTGGTTGATCAAATCTTACTTCTCTACCTTTAATTGAAATCATGATTCATTCGATATGTAGAATTTTGAATTCTCTTAGCAACCTTGATAAATTCTTATCTACCCAATATATATCCATCATCCAATCTTTTTCCTTGATCTCCTTTCCAATTGACTGACTTTCTTGGAATCAATCCTGAATTAAATTCTTCTGGGACCATTAAACCTCAAGGTCAGTTATTGCCAGAAGAATTAAGTTCAGTTTAGTTAGTTCATGATTCTCTTAAATGAATTATTTTCAATTTCAATATTGTTATCTCCTATGTTTTTCCAAAAACCGAGAATATTTTCATATGTTGACTTCCTCCACTCATCTTAAAACCCTACTATCTTTATGCAATTTCTTGATCAAATCAAGGCCTAGAAAGCTTCTATGATTATGAAGCAGGAACGGTCAGAAAATTGATCACATTTTTGAATCCATTCTATTGTTAAATTTCTTTTAGTCGAGGAGATTTTTAGCTGTCCCAAAGCTATTTAATTTCTTGGCGTTACTAGACAATTTTTATTTGATTTCCTTGAATCAATGAGACTTACCTTCTCTCAAATTTTCAACTTTTCTTAGTTATGAAATTATTCTTCTCAAAATAATTTTTGTATTCCCTGAGTGATTTGTCGGGAATATTTTTCATTGGTTTTTCTTACTTAATCCAAATCTGTGATGCTTCTATCTTATCTAGTGTTTGACTCAATTATTCAAATCAGGGTTGATCGTTTTATCTTTGGAAAAGAATATCGGAGAACAGATACTCCTCTTGATTTTAGCCCCAGTCTCTTGAATCTCAAACACATATTTTGATAAATCCCTTGATCTCAGAAGAACAGTCATTTACATTTTCCTTCCTGTTTAGAACTTTAAACTCGTTTGAATTTTTGAAATTTCTCTGAAATTCACATGGACAAAGCTGAGGAAATATTTGGCAACCTAACATGACTCCGCACATTTACGTGATATTCATTTATCTGAATTATGGAAAACTGTAAGTTTACTACAGCTAGTTGTGTACTGGCGAGGCATAAACTCTAAGTTGAAATAATGACAAGTAATCGTTAGGTTTCCAAATATTATTGAAACTTTGTTCTATGTTTGCTTAGCCATGAAATGGATAAAGTTGGAAGATTACTCGATAAACTAAATTATTCAGGTTATGGAGTAAAAAATTCATTGCAGTCAGGTGCACACTGGCGAGGCATGAATTTGAAACAAAGTGACTTCGAAAATAATTGGTTTTCGAATATTAATAAGGCTGTATTCATATCATGGTTATCTTTAATCATTTTGAGGATTTGTATCCTAGCACTTACTCCCACCTCCAGAAATGATCTATCGAATTATATTCTTGTCATGGCTATTTTTAATCACCTTCACTATCTTAAAATCGTACAATTTTTTGATTCTTCCTGAGTCACAAACTTCTATACCTCATCCCAGTTTGAATTAAAAATTATCCCTCATTTCGAAAAATTACATTATCTTTTGTTTCTCAAATAAATTAATGTCGTATTGTATGACCTTTCTATTTTATATGATCTCATTTAAAATTTTCTATCTTATGATTATATAATTTATACCTCGATTTTACTCGTGTCTAAAATAATTTTTGATCACAACAAATATTCTAACTCTATCTCAGATAATTTTTAAAACATGCTGATATTTATCTTTATACCTAGCAATCATGCTTCGAATCTGATTCTGTCTAATGATGTAAATTTAGAATAGTTTATAACATAGATTTCTAGAGTACATGAGTTACGGATAAAAAATGAGATGAATATGAATATATGTGATTTAAATTTACATTAAGAAAGAGATAATTAATAATGTGAATACCAAAGCAAATTGATATTTAGGTTAGAGGTGGTTAAATGACAAGCATGAGGATACATTTTAGGAAGACACATGATAAATCGGATGATCAAAATAAGAAAAGAATTTGGACTTAAAGGTGTAACTAAGCGAGGATGACAATTGTATAAAAGCAAGGATTAAAAAAAATGGAAAGATTTGTTGGAAAGATGTAATAAGATTTATTTTGAGAAAGTTTACTTAAATAAAGGAATTGAGCTTAATCGTGATTTCATAGAGAGTTTGAGATCAAATCGGAAAATGAAGATATATACATGATAGTTAAATCACAGTAATGATCATCTATGAGAAAGAAATGGATCGTGACAAATCGGAATATTAAAACGTGGTGTAGGATTTTAGATATGATATTGGGCACCAAGGCTTGACATTGACGTATTAAAGACTAGGAGTATCAAATCATAGAATTAAATTGAATATATTAGCAAGTTGGGAGAAATACATATTGCATGAATATGAGATGTGTTCAAGATTGAAAATATAGAAGACAAAAAGGTGATTGGCAATTTAGGAATGGAATCGGGAATTTACTAATCATGGAGAATAACATTATTTCTAAGGAGGGAAGAATGTAAATTAAATAGTGGATAAAAATTAATATACAGTATTAGATGAGTTTTGGGATTGTTAACCTACTTGGGCATAAGACTGTTAAGGAAAATGTCCAAACTGATTTCAGGCATGATTGCATGATTAAAACCCTGACCCTGCCCTTTAAATTTCGAGGACAAAATTTTCTAAGGAGGGAAGGTTGTGAAATCCGCAATTTTTCTAATTTCAATTTTTATTATTTAATTGTGTTTTAGTATTATTATTTAAAATGTAAAATTCTTTTCAAAATAATTACACTGGGCCTTTTGACTGTCTGGGCCAGACCCGAACCCAATCTGACTCCAAAAACATTTTTTATTATTAATTTTAATGTTACAAATATTTATTTATCAATTTTTCTTAAAAGAATAATTTTAATTTATAGCCCAAAATATTGAGCCCATTTTTAGCCTATGGCATAAAAGCCCACAAACTATGTTATGATTACCAAAACCCAATCCATTTTTACTAAAGCCCTTATTAAACCATTTACAGCCCAATAGCCCACTTCTAATGAAACCCAATAACTAAATACAATAGCCATTAACTTTAGTCATTCATCAGAATGAATGTCTCATTCATTAATATAGTTTTCTCTCTTTCATCCTTTAATCTTTCTGTTGGAACCGATAGTAGCTTCGGCTATGAGCGACTCCCCATTTCCCGAACCGCCGGAAATCGGCGCCCGTCCACCTCCCGGCCGGCCGTTCACCTCCCCCTCTAGGTAACCCCCAATCTTTTCTTCCTATAAAACCCCTCCACACCATTCCCATTTCCATCATCATCTTCTCCATTTATTTTCCCCTAAACTCCTACTCCAAATCCCTAGCCCGATCCGGCGAACCCGACCCCTCTGGCCGGCGCACCCCCTCAAGCGCCCCTCAGCCCGAGCGCCGACCCCCCGAGGCCGATTCCAGTCCCGACCGCCGCTTCCCGGCGCCCGATCCAGCGTGGCTCCCCGTGCGGCCCCCTCTGTGCACGCCAGTCCGATCCGAGTGGCCCCCTGCCCGCCGCTGCTGTCCCCATCTGCTCGACACCGTTCCGTTGTGTCCTTCCATGTTCCGTGGGTTCTCGTTTTCGTTTCGAGTCCGAGGCTACTCTTCGGATTCCGTCGTTTGGGCAATTTCTGTGTAATCACAGTAGTTCGTCCCTCCCGTAATTGTCTGTGATGAAAGTGGTCCTCGAATTCTCTTCGGGAATTCGGTTTTCTGTTACGTTATGGTTTTCGGGAATTTCGGAACCATTCTTGACATTTTTGTTCTGTGGTTTTTAGTTGCTGTTGATTTCAGGTTTTCTCGAGAACTCTTCGGAAAGAGTTCTGATGGTTTGGGATTATTTCGGGATTTTCGAACTTTCTTCGGAAACATTCTGGATTTTATTTGGTTGTTTCTGTGGATTTTCCGATCTTGGTTTTATTGTTCCGTTGAGATAAATTGATGGTTTATGGTGTTGTGGTGTTTCTGGATTAGTATTCAGGATTTTCGATTTATTTCGGGTTTTTCGAATTCATCTCGGGAATGTATTCTCTGTATATAAAGTTATATATATTTGGTTTCACTGGTTTGGGATTTAAATTGGATGTTGAGGCACATTTTCCCAGTTTTGGGTTATCCCGAAAATAGAGAGAATGCTGCCGAAATTTTTATAAAATTTATTTATTTTCCCAAAACTAGGGTTTTGGGAATCCCCAGTTCCATCAATTGGTATCCGAGCCACTTTGGATCTGCGTATTGATTGATACATCCATGTTGTCCAATAAAACTTGCACTATGTAATAGTCGGTAGATGTAGATCTGTCCTAACTCGGTTTTGCAGGCATCTTAGATCCAACTATTATGGTCTAAT
>JANAVB010017197.1:5122899-5290399 GCA_029216955.1 Iris pallida | reverse complement strand
ATGATCAAACAAACACAACAACAACCTGTTTCTAATCTTATCTCCAGTCAAACTAAGCCAAACATAGTCAATGGTCAACTACTGGTCAACAATTAGTCAATCTGTCAATATCCAAGCATTTTGGTCAATAACTGGTCAACTTCTTAGGATTTTACCTATGCTAGTTATCTAGATGTTGGCAACTAGAATTTAGCAAAAAAAAAACTCTATAATAGACTAACTCTTAACTTTCCAAATCCCATCAAGTCACCCCTAACTAATTACCTATAATCTAAGCACACAAATCCCAAGTACCATATATACATAAGCTCAAGAACAATAACCCATCATATATATCCTAAGTATATCATATATATATATATATATATATATATATATATATATATATATAAAACTGATCATCAAAGGGTTAAAGTAGACTAACTTATAAGGGACTGAAACAAATGCTTAGAAATTAAGCTAAGGATGAATGGTCTGAAACATCAATGTAGGCAAAAGGGAATGATACTAAGGAGACTGAATTTATAAGCAAAAGGACAGGACACTAGGGTCCACTTGTAAAGTTAAAGTGAAAGGAAACTCTCATGGTGACTAAAATATGCCTTTAGATCAACCTAGCCTCTCCTCTCTATCTGGACTGAACTAACTACATAGGACAGTGGTCTGAAAGAAGTGAACCAAACTGGTGTACAGGGAATGCAATAGGCAGTATACTGTAATGAGTGCAGGCTACATACCAAATCAAAATACATTACATATATACAAGCTCTATATATATGCTTTACCCTCATCACCTCAACTCTACTCAAAGTCTAATAACACCAACTCCCTACCACATGCCTATCACTCCAAAGAAGGGGTCATATACTGTAGGGTGTGTTGGAATAGAATAGTGGTGTAGCATGGCTGCACATGAAGATGCAGAACAATCACATGTAGGACAATGATATGTAGGACACCTACATATGGCAAATTGAACCAATGCCCATGTAGAGGTCTTGGCAGACTGAACCAACAATGAAAGAAAGGGTTTGGACATGTATCTGGACAGATAGGCTAAATAGGTATCATCTGTATCTAAGAATAAAAGGGGGAAACAGAACAATGATCAAGGAAGAACTCTTATTAACAACCCACATTATATCCCCAATATATTCAACTGTCCCAAGTTGACTGAACAACCATGCCCAAGAAAAAGTTTAAACTCCACTGTAGGGCAGGTACTGCAGGTTATACTAAAGGGTATTGCAAGGCTATCAATAAAGTAAAATGCTAAGAGATGCAGTATGTCACCATGTACAGAAGGTAAGGATGAGTACAGACCTCTAATATGTATGATACTGGCTCTCCAGATATGCAGAATACGATAAGGGGTTGATGGTTATATTGGTGAGTCAATAATTATGGTCTGAACAATGGTCCAGTGAAATCTATGATGCAATATGGTAGGTAATAAAATGTTGAGTGCAGTGAACAACTTATACAAGTCTGAACCAATGGAACATGGTATCTAGTGAAGGGTCTGCATACTGCCTATAAAGGTTGATCAAACATGACTGAACTCAACATAAGAGAACTTAACTGAAGTAGAAAACTGAACCAAATATAGGCTAAACAACATGTCAATACCCTATACAACAATGACCTATATAGACCAACCAACCCATATCCATATGCCAATATCATCTGTATCTATCTATATACATAGACTTCTCAGTCTTAGGTAAAACTACAACTATACTCAAGGACAGGCTCTGGTCATGGGTGCATTACTGGAAAGGACAAGGAAAAATAATAATAAATCATCAAGGCTGCAGAGCAGACTAACATCCTCTGTGGAAACTGGTAGGTATTATAAATAACAGAGAATCATCTATATTGGGTTATTATTCTAATACCAATGCTAACTATCATCTCTAGGGTACATACACTCTACAAATCATCATATCATTACAATATGAAAGAACTACATATGAATAAGCTCTACAAAACTAAAATATTCCTACTCTTTAAGTTAATTGATGATGGAATACAACTTATAACAACAGAAGGGTATGATAGAGATGATATGTTTAAAAACCTTCTCAAGATACAATCTGATAATCATATGCGTCTGTCCAAAATCATGTTACTCAGAGTCCTCGCCATGCCAGTAAACAAGACTGCGATAAACTATAGATTCCATAACTGGGGTATGCACCTCTATAATTATGTCGTTTGAAATTCTCGCTATACCGACTAGTATAGCTGCAAGAAATTCCAAATCTCATAACCAAGATACATGCATCCGAAGTCAAGTCTCTATGTTCCCGCCACGCCAGCTAATATGGCTGCGATAAACTACAAGTTCCATAATCAAGTAGACATTTTACCATCCCTGTTATTCTCGTCAATATGTGTTATCAGAAAATATCGTAACTCAGGTCATAAAATTCACCTTGATAGGAAAATCAAGTCAACAACGATCTATCAAAAATCAAATTCAATAATCAAGGAGTGAGAGCGAACAAAACAAGGGAAAGGATTTCAAATTAAAGTTCAATAAGATTCTCAAGGGTCATCCCAGGAATCTCTCAAGGAATCCTAACTATGATTGAGTACCTTCAACAATGTATCCTAATCCTACTGCAGGATGTAGTAATACTCTAGTTCGAATACCACTACATTAACTCGACCTGCATGGGCTAATACTAAAAATGTGTCACGACCCACACCCAAGAGTAAGGGCACGAGAGGTGGGTACGTCCAGCCTACGATGTAGTATCGGCGGTAGAACGTTGTCCTAGGTCAATCATCTAACAATATATAAGGTACCTGTACAGTATATACACTCCGAATAGAGGTGACATAGCAGAATACAGTCTCAATCACATCTAAAGTAGAATACGATAAGATAGATCGATACAAATGAATCCACACAAGAGATACAATAGATAGAAGTCTAAGTGTCTATGATACATCTCCACAAACATCCAGATAAAACAAACTCCTAATATATACAATAATGTATCAATGAGAAAGATAAGGTAAGAGTCTAAGCTAGCAGTCTAAACCACTGGTGGCAGATCCTCTACTGTAAGTGGGTCCAAGTTACAAGTGTTGTCTATAGCTGCACCATAATAGGTAGACACAAGAGCCTCATCCTCGTCCTTTGTAATATTTTTAACAGGTCCAGTCAGGACATGAGCGAGCACAATACATCTCAACAAATCATAACAGGTTAGGAAATATAAACATGCTAGAGAATAAGATATATGAAACTGAAAGAACAACATGATGTAAAAGAGAGACTGTAAGTAAATAGCTACAATATATAAGAGAACTAATCAGTGCTAGTGATTCAGAATACAAGATGGTTATGTAAAGGGCACGATATTGTACACGAGTAATCTACAGAGGTTATACACGAGTAAGCTACAAGATTGAGTACAAAACCACTTCTACTCCCCTGCCCCAATCAATACACAAGGATCCAGTCAAGTTATGTTATTGTACACGATGAGGAATATACACGAAGATCATGTGAGCACATGAGAGTACACGATTTCATACGATTTATACACGAATTTTACGAATATAAGGAGTACACGATGCTTACGATAAAGTACACGAACATGAAATACCCAATGTATCCGCTAAGGGGATAACATCGCACGACAAGATTCATATAGTACTAATCCGTGTTACCAATGTTTCAGTATCAAGTAAAGTAATCTAAAGCAGGAAATATAATCCTAAACATGATATGAAATGATCAGAGAATGTACTCGCCTGGTATCCTGAATATATAAAGAGAATATACTGTCCGAGGAGTGGTGTCTGGCTCCTATAGAACAGTACAAGTCATTATATGTCTAAAATAGTAAATAGACTGCTACAATGCATCTACATGATGTTTGGGGTAAATCTAAGCTAACGTCAACCTTTGGTCAACTCTAGTCAACTACACTAGTCAAACTAGGTCAACTAGGTCAAGCCTAACCCAAACAAGTCTCACTATGCCTAACCATGTCTATCCTAGCAAGCACACATCAATACAAGGCTATACAAGCCAACCAACACACAATCACATGTGTATACATGCCATATACACAGGCTATATAGGAATTACATTGGCTATGTGCCATAGGTTATATGCCATACATATAGTCTATATCATATATTTCACACATTACACATATACTAAGTTAATATAAATATCATACACATATATGTATATATATATATATATATATATATATATATATATATATATATATATATATATATATATATATATATACATACATACATACATAGAGTATAGGGGTAAATGGCATGTGGGTATGAATGTGTAACATTTATGTGATAACCATGATGAAAGTGTGTAATAGAGAACAGTAGATAGGTTTGTGTGTTAGAAAAACAGTGGAGTGTGTGTAAAAGTGTACAGAGCTAACATGTGTGTGTACAGGAATAAATGTGAGTGTACATGTGACAAGAATTAATTGGAAATGTATGTGTATGTGTGTAACAGGAAACTGAATTAGTACAATGTGTGTGGGTGTGTCAATAGAAATCAGGAAAACAGTAGAGTGTGGAATTACAGGAAGAGTGTATATGTCAGCCATGTGTGTGTGTGTATTAAACAATACACAGTTTAACCTATAACAGTGGTACAATGTTTGGACTCAGTAAAACAGCAGGTAGGGTGTAATGTATCCATGGGTCTCAGGAAACAAGGTAATATAGATAGGTTTGAGGCATATGTGAATAATGTGTTAATGGGTGTGTGAGACAATGTGATACAAAATGATAGTAGAGTGTGTCGTAGCTATGAGAGTGTGAGTGGCAATATGTGATTCCCAGATTTATTTGACAGTATAATGTATCAATATGAGAGTGTAATATGTAACAGTGTGTGTGTAATAAATGACAAAAGTGTGTGTATATGAAGCAGTGTGTGTAAAATGAAACTGTTCTCAGGTTTTAAGTTCTCAGATTTTCCAAGTACCATGACAGTTTTTATAATAGTCTACACATTCAGTCCAAAACCATTCGAAAGCCAAATTCTCAAACACAAATCATAAACCAACATTTCAGTAATCTAATACATGTGTAATTGAATTAACATGGCAAATTAAATCATTGGACATGGTTGAGAATACATTTAAATTTAGAATTTACAAAACAGTGAACACGAGTATCAGTTGAATTGGGGAAATTGAAATCGACCACTAAAAACATGTTAATATCATAATTAAATGGTTGGTAATTAAAGCCCCACCTGTGCTCGTGTCCCAAGAGTCTTATTGTGTCACCCTAGAGCCAGATACGGTGTGTCCAAGTCATAGAACATGCACAGACACACTATGCACAGACTGTATCGTGCACGCGTGCACATGTGTCCAGCGCACAACACAGGCCACGTAGAGACACGTGGCCATGCACACGTATAGCCTATGTGTAGGGCTACACGGTCGAAACCCTGTACGGTGTCCAAACCAAGTATCGTGTCGTGTCTAAACCAAGTATAGTTCGTACGACCAGTGCAAATCAGATTCCGAGTCCGACACAATGCTATTGGACTCGAGACTTGGGGGATGACATGTCAGTCAGTGCCCCGTCCTCGACGCCAAAAATCATACCACCACGTGTCCTGTACAGCGAGCACTAGGCCCTGTGTAGCAGGACAGCGCGCACGGGTCAGTACAGCATGTTCGTGTCCTCGTATGGACACGATACGACTCCAAATTCACAGAACAAGGACACGAATCTGAGGACAAACCCTATATCTAGGAAAATAAAAAACATTTCCAAAAATAGTAAAAAGAAATGGTTATGGCATTTCAACAAACACCTAGTCTAGGAAATGGATACATGTCCGATACGGACACGAAACCTAATTCAAACGACACCAATCCTTCACTATAGCTAGGGGACACCTAGATCTAGGCTACCATGCAATAAAAATAGGAATTAAATAGAATTTGTAGTGTTTAACTATAGGTTGCAAAGATCAACAAAAAACCCCAAATCAAACGGTTCCCGTTGCTATCTAAATCCTTCAAATTGCTCTAAACCTGAAATTACTCCCCATAATCAGCAAGTAGTGGTTGATTAAAATCATATGCAAAAGGTCAAAAAGGATTAAAAATAAATTTACTATGAATTTGGAAAGATGGGATTTACCTTTCCTTCTAAAAAGTTGGTTGAGCACAAAAGAGGCAAGAACAAGGAAAGGGGAGTTTCAATAGGAGGGAAAACCTATTGTGGCCGGCCACTAATGGCTTAGCTAGGGTTAGGGTTTCATGTTATGGGCCATGGGCTTAATTACATAAGTCATGAAATCAAAGTCACAAGTCATAAGTCATTGTCCTATTCTTAATTCTCCTATTTCAAACTTGGTTCTTAATGACTAGAAGTGGGTTAACTTAAGTTAGACTAGGGTCACTATAGCTAGGGTTAGCTTCTAGGCTAGTCTACAAAGTCTCAATAAGTCAAAGTCAAAAATATCAACCACCAATTCAATAAATCAAATAAATTCAAAAATTTACCAAATGACCAAAATACCCTTAAGCTAAAAATGTGGTAGTGACAGTCCAGAGGCAGACGAATGATTTTCGATGAAAGAATCAACAGATTTTGGATTCGGATAGTTGAGGACGGAGCAGAAAAGATGACCATAATTGTTGGATATTTTTTCTCTTGTTTGTTGTCATTTTACTTTTTTTGATTATGCATGTTTATTATTATGTGGATGTTATTTTTTGAAAAACTAAGCCTACATTAATAAAGGACAACATGGACATAATATCAACTAGTAGAAAAACCTTCATTGTTAAATAACTAAGTGGGAGAGAAATTTTATTTAGCATAAATCCTATGGTCTCCATTACTGGTTTGTAGGTGATGTAATTATACTTGCATGTTGGCTTTAGTGCTTTCTTCCATATCGGATGAGTATAATTATGGATCACCAGTACAAACTTCCATAGGGATAATTGTAGAAAGTTACCTAGTATGTGTACACTTCTCCATCTGAAGGAACTCATTACAAGGTAATGGACTTAGTTTTAAGTAATGGTATACACTTAGATACAAATAATGGTATCCTCTCCATCGGAGTCACTGCTATTATTTGTACGACCAAAGCAAAACCAATAGATTAATTTTATTTGTCATAAAGTTATGTTGACATGATAGTATAATTAATAGGAAGTTCCTACTTGAACAAAGTTGAATTTGTATACGTCCACACTATCGTGGCATGCTAAATTCATCATGTTCAAGGTATTGGTGAATTTCTTATTATTATTTTGAGGGAATCAATATTTAATTAATTCAAAAGCTTTTGTTCTACATAATTTTTATTTATGTGATTCTCAGGATTTCAAAAATGGGTTCTTTCAGTCCACTTAAGGTGATTCTTAAAAAGCTTACTGGACCTAATTATATTGACTGGAAACGTAATTTGGATATTGTTCTGACTGCTGAGGAGTATAAATATGTACTTGTTGAGGAATGCCCACCTAAGCCTGATGCTAACTCTGATGAAGAGGTCAAAGAGGCCTATAAGAAGTGAAAAAAGACAGATGAGATGGTACGGTGTTACATTCTGGCATCTATATCAAAAGTACTGCAACATCAGCATCAGGCCATGGCCAACTTATGATATGATGTATAACCTCAAGGAACTCTTCGAATATCAGAGTAGAACAACTAGGCAGTTTGCTATGAAGTGTTTGATGAATACAAAAATAGTGAGGGTACACCAGTAAGGGATTATGTTCTCAAGATGATGGGTCATCTGAATGAGATAAAGATTATTGGAGCTAAAATCGATGGGAAATCCCAGGTCGATATCATTCTCGGGACTCTGTCTAAAAGTTTTGACAATTTTTGCCTTAATTACAACGTGAACAAAATGTTGTATAGTTTGGCAGAACTTGCAAAAGAGCTACATGATGCTGAATCTCTCTTTAGACAAAGTGGTCATATTTTTGTTTCTGAAAATGCTTCTACTTCTAAGCCAAAAGGCGGTAAAAAGAAGAATAACATCCAGAAACAGACAAATTCAGCAACATGGGACCTCAAGGTGCTGTGAAAAAGCCGAAAGACAAATGTTTCAAGTACAAAAGGGCAGGACATTAGAAGACTGACTGTCCACTTCTCAAACAAGGAAAAAAAGAAGGTATATCTCATTTACTAGTAGTTGAAACAAGTTTAGCGGTGGTATCTATCGGCACCTGGTGTGTAGATACAGGAGCTACTAATTATGTCTGCAATACATTTCAGGAGTTCCAGAAAACCAGGCGACTTAGTGATGGAGAGATATGCTTGTTCATGGGTGACGCTACAAAAGTAGCGGTCGTTGCATTAGGAGATGTTACTTTATCTTTTGGTAGAAATAAGTCTTTGACATTGAGAGATTATCTTTATGTACCTTCACTTTGAAGGAATTTAATTTCTTTTTCTATGTTAGTTAAGGATGGATATTCAGTTTATTAATGACAATATTGTTATTAGAAAGAATAAATATTTTATCTGTTCTGGTGCATTAGTTGATAATCTGTATGTCATTAATCCTATTTCGTCCACAATACAACTTATAGAAATGAATAATATGTCAGCTAACTTAAATAAGAGAAATGAACCTTCTTATATGAACCAAACTTATCTTTGGCACTTACGTTTGGGGCATATTAACCTAAGAAGGATTCAAAGACTAGTTGAAGATGTACCTTTGAGTTTATTGGAAGTGGAGGCACTACTAGTCTGTGAATCCTGCTTGGAAGGTAAAATGACCAAAAGGCCTTTTACGGCAAAGGGGTAGAGGGCCAAAGATGTGTTGGAATTGGTTCATTCTAATTTGGGTGGACCCATGACTATCCAAGCTAGAGGTGGCTTAGAATATTTTTGTCATATTTATTGACGATTATTCAAGGTATGGATACATTTATTTGATACGCCGTAAGTCTGAGTGCTTTGAGAAATTCAAAGAGTACAAGGCTGAAACAAAGAAATGTCATGAAAAATGTATCAAGTCATTACGATCAGATCGTGTTGACGAGTACCTCTTTGGAGAGTTTAGGGATTATTTATCAGAGGTTGGGACTACATTCCAATTAACTGCACCTGGAACGACCCAGAAGAATGGTGTAGCCGAAAGAATGAATGGAACTCTTATTGTCACTCCAGTTTTCCATTATACGTATTTCTAGTGTACGTATACGAATTTTGACCCTATTTTATTTACTGTATTTCTGTATTTCTTTATTGCTTGCCTTGATGTATCTTGGCTAAGGTTGACCTTGGGTTGGGTTGGTCCAACTTGACTTGCTTTGGATGGCTTGGTTTAGTTTATTTTGATGGTTGGTTCAACATGTTGAACCATCCCCTCTCTTTATAAAATCCAACCACCCCTTTCTCTCTCTTCATTACTTCTATTTATTTCTTCTCCTTCTTCTCCATTACTCTCCCACCAACCTAGAGAGCTTAGGCAAGTGAAACTTGTTTCATGATGGATCTTCCATTTTATTATTCTATCTTCTTCTCTACATGATTCTAAGCATCTTTATAACTTAGAGTTTTCGGTTTGGACGGATAGATTTTTGTAGATCTAAGTTTGTAGCCTTTTTGGTTTTCTTGGGTTTTGATCTACCGAAATTCATTATTTTTAAGTTTTGATTGGTCTATGTTGTAGAGAATTCAATTTTACCCAAAATGGACCTTTGAAAAGTTAGATTTCGACTTGTTTTGAGGAAGTTATGGCCAATGTAAGATTTGGACATCTTCTCTGTTCATCTGTCCTGGTTCTGGCAGGAACGATGAATAGTGCTGGCCGTATGGCTGCATAGTGTTGGCCGTATGGCTGTATAGTACCGCATAGTGCTGGCCGCATGGCTGTATAGTATTAATCTGTATGGCTGCTTAGTGCGGTATAGTGCTGGCCACATGGCTGCATAGTACCTAGGGCTGCAAATGAGCCAAGCCGTTCGCGAGCTGCTCGAAGCTCGGCTCGATAAAAGCTCGTTTGAGCTCGATTCGTTTAGTAAACAAGCTGAGCTCAAGCCTAATTTTCTAGCTCGTTTAATAAACGAGCCAAGCTCAAGCTTAGAAGTACTCGGCTCGTTTGAGCTCGCGAGCTGGCTCGTTTATGAGCTTGCGAGCTGGCTCGTTTAGAAGCTCTTTTAGGAGCTTGCTTAGAAGCTCATTTATTCTTTGTTGATATATATTATATATATATATATATATATATATATATATATATATATATAAAATATATAAAAAAATATATTATATATATATATATATATATATATATATATATAATATATATATTATATATAATATATATATAAATATATATAAATATATATATATATATATATATATATATATATAAATATATATATATATATATATATATATATATATATATATATATATATATATATATATATATGTGTGTGTGTGTGTGTGTGTGTGTGTGTGTGTGTGTGTGTGTGTGTGTGTGTGTGTGTGTGTGTGTGTATGTGTGTGTTATATTTATATGTCCTTAATAATTGATGTTAAGGAACTTTTTAAATTAAAATTTTATAAATAAATTATTAATTCAAACCTAACTAAATTGAAATCGAGCTCGTTAAGCTTGAAATCAAGCTTAAGGAGCTTGATTTTGAGCTTATCAAGCTTGTTTATCAAGCTTGAATCAAGCTTGCTTATCAAGCCAAGCTCAAGTTCAAACCAAGCCAAGCTCAAACTTAATATAAACAAGCTCGAGCCAAGCTCAAGCTCTAAAATAAAAAAATTATCAAGCTCGAGCTCGAGCTTGAGCTCGATTAGTTCTAATCAAGCCAAGCTCAAGCTTACAAAAGCTTGCCTCAGCTTGGCTCGTTTCCAGCCCTAATAGAGCCGCATAGTGGTAGCCGCATGGCTGCATATTGCTGGCCGCATAGCTGTATAGTGCCGTATATTGCTGGCCGCATAGCTGTATATTATCGCATAGTGCTGGCCGCATGGCTGCATAGTACCGTATAGTACCGGTCTGCATAGCTGTATAGTGCCTGGCCGTATAGTGTCAGTCTCCATAGATGCATAGTGCCACATAGTACCTATTTTGGCTATTTTTGACTGTTTTATATCCCATTTGGCTGATTTGTGGCCAATTTCTCCCAACTTCCAACATGAAAGTTGTAGATCTTTTCCTTGACTTCAAGAATATGATACTAGCTATTTTATGCAAGTTTTTCTCATTCATGGTAATGTAAGGATAGAATATGATAGTGGCATGTTAAGGCACACTCTTAACAAGTAATAAGTAATATGATATGGTAGTAGACCGTCGTGGCACACTCTTGACAAGTAAACCTGACATGTAATCTTGAATGCTATTGCGACGGCTATCTTGACATGCTGAGTAATAACTCGTCTTGACACCGTGGGTGATTGTTCTTGAATGTGCTTGTATAAGCTACCAGTCTCGTCTCGCATCATGTCTAGGACTTGCATTTCTGGTTACCACGGTTAGGGATTCATGCTGAATCTGAATAGGTTAATTACAAGATTGATTAAAGTAGCTCATATAGAGAGATATTTCCAGTTACAGGCGATCCTGTTATTCCGGCCAACCTGATGGACTTATAGCCTGCCGACGAGTAGGGCACATTTCCAGCCCACTGTCATGTGGGGCACTTCTTGAAACAAGTAATATACACACTGTCATGTGTTGTACTCAAAGTCTTCTAATAATTTTTGATAACTCTTACATGAACCTCGCATGGATAACCTGGATAGCTGCAGGGCTTGTGACTGCCGGAACATGTCATTGCATCTTGCTAGTAACTAGGCTTGTGATAACCCTAGTTAGTTAAAGTATCAAGCCGTACTCTTTGTGTCACCCCCAGTTTTCATGAACAGGAGTATTTTGGTAATTTTCCACTTTAAAATTATTTTGGAATTATTTATTTATTTATTGTATTATTTTGGGGTTATTTGAGTCGGGTTCGAATTTTAACTCATTCCGACTTGTATCGGGGACCCGGGGTAGTGTTGACTCTAGCGAGCCCACACACTAGTTAGCCATGGCCCACATGTTAGTATTTTAGTTAGTGACTAGGCTAATTATTTTTGGTTAGGATTAATTTGGATTAGTGGTTTTAGGAATGACCAAACTAGCCCCGAAATAGACTAGAGAGGGGCTTTTGGACTTTTCCTAATAGGACAAAACAACCCTTTCTTGGTCGGCCACACATGGTGTGGATAGGATTAGCCATTCATTATTTCCTTTTCCATTCTTTCCCTTGTTCTTCCCCAATTTTTCTAGAGAGCAACCCTAGAAATTTCTCCACCAAATCCTTCCATTTCTCCACCAAATCTTCTTCTTTCCTTCTCCATTCTAGCCAAGGAGGGAGCTACCCAAGTTTGAGAGGATTCAGAGCTTGTTCGTGTCCGTTTGGGATTCCTACGTGTCGGTGGCTTATCGGGATCGATTCGAGTCACCGGGAGGTATAAATCCCTTCTCCTTCACATTCTTTTCATGTATTAGGACGGTTTTGACCCATAGGAATGACCCCTTGGTTTTGTGTCCATTGGTGTCCATTTCGTGTCTATTTGGACACTTGTAGAGGTGTCCAATGTGTAGGATCGTGTCCTAATAGGGAAAACCCTATTTGGACAAAAACCCACTTAACAAACCGACATTTAGTATTGTATTAATTCATGCAAACATACAATTTAGTTCTCTTTCTATGTTCTTCTTAGGATGAGTTCATGGCATATTCGAAGACTGTAAAGCATGGCAAGCATGTTATTCAATTCGCATAAGTAAACAGGCAAGCAATCTCGTGTTTGATTCGTGGCGCGACTTCTTACCAAGTCGACGCACTCGCCCTTGTACCGACGCAAGGCGAATACGCCTATCAGTTTTTCCTGTCATGTCATAAGTGCCCTCTATTCGTTTCTAGCCATGCAGGATACGTATACCTTGCACTTCCAAACCCGTCGTCCTTAACTATATGAAGGTCACTAGTTTTCGGGCTAGAATGGACTTATATTTATCGAAATCGAAACATAAGACGATGTTAACTCTGTGCAGTTGCTAACCAACATCAGAGGCCATCGAAATAATCGCAGCAAGTGGCTTATCACATTCACCAGAAGGTCGCTACCCTTTTAAATGAAGTGCACCAACAATACCGTAAACGAATCCCTCCTAGGCCGAACGGTCCCAGCGCCCTGGCGCGCCGCGTTCGAGGGAATACCCATGCACGGGCTTTTATATCTTTAAGTCCATTTGACCATGCAACGCATCTTATTTTCATACAACCAAGCAAGTTCGCTTATCTCTATTTCAATTGGCACAACGCCCCAATGTTCTCAACAAACGCCCGAAGGCCGCGAACATTTCGAAGGCACCATGCCGCCTTATTATCTCGTGTTTCTTTCGTTAACTTTCTATGTTCTTACGTCTCATACTTCATTTCAATGTTTCAATGGCATCATGCCTCAACTCAATGCTCGTCAACCGAACGACCCGAAGGTCCCGAACACCTTTTGAGGCTTTATGTCATATCCGACAGTTCCGCCACACATGCCACAACTGTATTCTCTCGCAACGAAGCCATCTTTTATTATCCCATGCACATAGGCACGTTTCGACCGTATTTCGATGTTCTATGGCTTAGCATTCAATGTCCGTAGCTTGCGCGCTAGGGCGCTCGCCTATTGTCTTTCAATGTTCTAGCCATTCTAACTCGTGCGCGAAGGCACGGTATGGTTCGTGCACTAAGGCACTCGCCGAGTACAGTTATCCTATGTTCTTGCAGCTTGCGCACCGAGGCGCTCGTCTTTGTGATATTCAATGTTCCATAGCGACTCGTACGTCTGCCGTACGATTCATTTCAATTGTTCTATCTTAGTGTTCGACACGCACTACATTTATCTCTCTATCGAGCCACGCCCGTGGCGTTGATAGGTTAACTCAGCATTCAATGATATGTATTTTATTTAAGCATGACGGAATAGGAAAGAGAGCTAATGTCCCCCCACCTTGAATCAATACTCCTTGTCGTTTTGCCGAGCCGTTACGGCTAACTTCATCGCACGGGCAACTCTCCTGACTTAGCCATTGAGCACTTCGTGCTTATTAAATTGTACGTTCGATTTGGACTTTCCGTGCCAACGCCTCAGTCCTTCGCAAGGTGACGATTTGCTTTCGCGGACCCCTTACTGAATAAGGCAAAAGATCGACCTCTAACATTTCAGCGTAAATGTATAGCCTGCACAGGAAACCAACTAAAATCAACACTTGCATTGATTCGGACATGCGCCTTGGTCGATTCGATTTCTTAGAATCTTCGAGCCGTCTCAACGCACTTATCCTTCGAGGCAACGTGGCGCTTCGCATCGATTCACTCGATGCATTCTTTGGGACAAGGCAACTCCTCGCATCGACTTAGTTCGATGTATTCCTCGGGACAACTCAACACTTTGTATCGATTCGCATCGATACGTAATCGGGTCAACGCAACTCTTCGAGTCAACGACTCAGCATAATGCACCGTGCGAAGCGGGGCATTACATAATATACCACTCAAAACAAGGTTCGTCTCGAACCGAAACCAGTACTAAAATTCCAAAGGTTTTATTAGATCGTTCCACGATATCGTCTCACTATCGTTTGGATCGTACAACTTAGTTTGAAATCATACACATATTTTAGGCGTCCCACCAATATATGCATTTCAACCAAGCTCAGTTGTAAGATATCGGAACAACGCAAACATGTTACTTCTGATTCTCAATAACTTGCCATCTCGTATTCTCGATCGGACTTGGGCTTTAGCATAAGTTCTCACAATTTTATTGCATATGCATATTGATACATACGCGATCCTCCAATAAAAGTCAAGGCACATGATGTGATTCAAAAATCGTATTTCTTACTAGGTATATTTCATCGGGACTATCAATTCTACGCGTCGCGTCAAGCCGTCGCGCATCCGATCACAACGAGTCTCCGCAACGCCTTGCGTTCGACGTCACTATCCAACGATTTCTGATATTTCACTTTGTATCCTATCTCGACATGATTCTCTTGGGTTGACTTGCAAAAGCATCAACATTCAGGACTACGTCCGCTAGGTGACTTACCTAGGCACCGTGCTCAAATCCTTCCGACGCAAGTTTAAATTGACATCGCACAAAGGCCACAATCTATCCGACATAACAGTTTACATCAAGGCGACGGTGCTCAAGACAACGATCGCCTTTTACATTCGATTCCTAGCGAGTAGGAATTCGCTAGCCAAATTCCCAACTTATCCATCTCGCAACGTCGAATATAAGTTCGATTCCCGCAAGCTCAATTGCAAGGTGAATCCAAATCTAACGACACAACTCGTAAGTCATTTCCTTATCGTTCTCTCTTCGTGCATAGCACGTTTCTCGCAATCGCCTTCTCGCATCACCAAGTTCGTTGGTGAATTTCTAGTTTGATCGTCGACCAATATAACCATTCGAGCATTTATCCAACGAATACTCAACATCTAGCTACATCCTTCTCAATCGAAGTTGTTCCAATAATTCTCGATCGCCTAGACTTATCGTCAACATGCACCACATTGTATTTGTTATCGATGCAATCTCATATGCTATATCGCATTGGTCATCTTACGGTCTGCAACATTCAAATCGATTTGGCGGTCAAGTCTTCTAGGGTCAGCTGCCCCGAAGCTACGCTCGATAATTGTGGATCATCACCGAAGGACAGTTTACTATGAACCATGCTATATCTTATTTCGGAGCCAAATCACGTTCCGACGATTTCTATGCGACTACCCAAATCCGTACATAACCATTCTAGCGGCGCAACTATCCTCCGAGTAAAGTCATGCACTATCGTCGATGATTCTGCAATTTACGAAACATTAACTCGTATCGAGTTCGAGTCTATCTTATTTCGCGGTCGACATACGAGATGCTATACGCATCGAGCAATCGTCGATGACTTATAGTCTCGCCCCGACCAATCACAAAATTTACGATCAACCAGATCGTTTCATTCTCGTATCGTTACTTACAAAATTTTATAGCGTGAGGCACACTCAATTTTGTATTCTCACATCGTTTACATTTCCTTACGTATTGGTCTCGATACGCCGTATCTATTTCGATAACGTAAGGGTCAACTTTGAATCCGTTTCAACGTCAACTTAACTCGCATCGCATACATCCAAATTCGCAACAAACTTTTCTATACGCATCGACTCGTTCTCCGATTTGTCGTATCCCGCTATACTTCGATCGCGTAACTGAGTTACCGATTATCCAACATCGAACCCTCAAGTCATACGATCTCGTCCTTTTTGTTTTGCACATTTTTAGTCGTACCCAAATGAGTTTCGCCGCAACGTAACCAACTATTTCTTAGGCACGATTACTCGCGTCAACCAACTCTTCACCGAAGTCGCACATCGTGCGATTCGATTACAATTCATATTGCCCAACATTTCTATCAAAATCGTAAGTCGTGCGATTCGATTCACCTAACCGAACATTTCTATCGGGATCGTAAGTCGTGCGATTCGATTATAATTTGTATCGCCCAAAATTTTCATCGAGCTCGCAAGTCGTGCGGTTCTATTTCAACGTTTCGAGTTTCCTACCCCGTCGATCCGATTGTTGTCTCAAGGCATAATCGTTTTGCTAGTTCCCGTCATTCGTTCAACACATAAATTTTTCAATCGACATATCGTTCAATGTTTACAAGTCACGCCTTACCGTTCTAACCGATCATCGAAGAACACTTGCATCAACATGCCGTCGTACAATTTCTCAATCGAGTCTCGGTGCTTTCCCGTCCGTTGCGGACAAACCTTCCGCAATTCTCACAAAACGTTGATGCAATTTATCGCACAAGTGGTATCACATATACCACTCGGAATTGAGCCATTCATTGCATCGGTGGTATGCCATATACCACCCAGAAATCAAGTTACTTTCGTCGCAACGTACTCTTTACGAACCAACGATCTCTTCCGACTCACGATTTTCGTAGTGATCGTGCTTGATCACAACCGTACTCTGATTAAATCAAATCCGAAATAACTCGGCGAATGTTTTTATTTGCCAACGTAAGCTCGATGCGCAACCGAACCGATTTTGTTTCTCGATTTATAACTTTTGTTTTCTTCCGTTGCCTCTTGTGCAAAAATTCATTCTCGATATCCGTTGCACTTCATACAACGATTACTTTGATACGCGTTGCACCACGTAAAATAATTTTACTTTCGACATGCGTTGCACCACGTGCAATAATTTACTTTCAATACGCATTGCACATCGTGCAATAATTTATTTCCGATATTTACCGCACCTCGTGCATCGATTTATCTTCGACATCGGTTGCACCTCGTGCAACATTTTATTTTCGACATTCAAGGTCAATGCTCAAATCCGTTCAACAGATTCGATATTGACTTATCGCTTTTCATCGCAACGCACATTCGAAATCGATATGTGAATCCGTTCGACACATTCAATATCAACTTTCATTTTCTTTTTAACGCATCATTTACAATCAACGCGTGGCAATTGCTGCAGCAACATTCCACGACTATCATCGTATCGATGCAACCAACATTTCTCGTATCGTTTGTTACAAACAACGAATATCTCAAATCGCAATTCACGACGTGTTGCATCCGCAGCTACAATTCATTGAATTCATATCTCGCAACTTGTTGCGCTTATAGCAACAAACCTTTTTCGACTTTTCCTGCAAACACCATGTAATTTCCAAAACAACACGCGGCAAAATTATATGATTTGTATTAGACTTATTGTATAGAACATCCAGTGCGGCATCGAGTAGAGTCGAGAGTGATTTTGATTGGTGGTGGGCAACTTTTAGAACTGAAATGAAGCAAGCGTCCAGAGGAAATTGAGCCTAGAGCTCTGATACCAATTTGTCACGCCCCGACCCGGAATCACCCGAATCTTCGTCCTCGCTTGGGGCGTGATGCCGCACGAGCCTGGAGTTGCGCTTGTGCAAGGAAAGATGACAAGTTCTCAAATGGTTATCTTTGAGTTGAATATTAACAACGAAAGGAAAACAGAGTATGCGAAACGATTCTCTTTATTCATATTCGAAATTAGATTACAAAGGCTTTCGATAGCCCAACGAAAATTGCCAGATTGGCTACAACACTCAGGTTCTCTCTTGCCCACAAAGGATTTCACCGTTCCATACATCAAGCCTTCTATATCTCGGCCGCATCAATCCTGTCGCGAGTCCGAGCGTCAATACGATCGCACGCTTCAATACGCTTCGATATTCCAAGCCTCAACGCGTTCAAGCGAAGCTCTGCCGCGAGCAGACCAATCCCTGAACCTGCTAGCAAACTAGTGGGGGATTAGTACTTTCGTCCTCGCTGTACTGATCAAAAACCCACTTAACAAACCGACATTTAGTATTGTATTGATTCATGCAAACATACAATTTAGTTCTCTTTCTATGTTCTCCTTAGGATGAGTTCATGGCATATTCGAAGACTGTAAAGCATGGCAAGCATGTTATTCAATTCGCATAAGTAAACAGGCAAGCAATCTCGTGTTTGATTCGTGGCGCGACTTCTTACCAAGTCGACGTACTCGCCCTTGCACTGACGCAAGGTGAATACGCCTATCAGTTTTCCCTGACAGGTTATAAGTGCCCTTTATTCGTTTCTATCCATGCAGGATACGTATACCTTGCACTTCCAAACCCGTCGGCCTTAACTATATGAACGTCACTAGCTTTTCGGGCTAGAATGGACTTATATTTATCGAAATCGAAACATAAGACGATGTTAACTCTGTGCGGTTGCTAACCAACATCAGAGGCCATCGAAATAATCGTAGCAAGTGGCTTATCACATTCACCAGAAGGTCGCTACCCTTCTAAATGAAGTGCACCAACAATACCGTAAACGAATCCCTCCTAGGCCGAACGGTCCCAGCGCCCTGGCGCGCCGCGTTCGAGGGAATACCCATGCACGAGCTTTTATATCTTTAAGTCCATTTGACCATGCAACGCATCTTATTTTCATACAACCAAGCAAGTTCGCTTATCTCTATTTCAATTGGCACAATGTCCCAATGTTCTCAATGAACGTCGGAAGGCTACGAACATTTCGAAGGCACCATGCCGCCTTATCATCTCGTGTTTCTTCTGTTAACTTTCTATGTTCTTACGTATCATGCTTCGTTTCAATGTTTCAATGGCATCATGCCTCAACTCAATGCTCGTCAACCGAACGACCCGAAGGTCCCGAACACCTTTCGAGGCATTATGTCATATCCGACAGTTCCGCCACATTCATGCCACAATAGTATTCTCTCGCAACGAAGCCATCTTTTATTATCCCGTGCACATAGGCACGTTTCGACCGTATTCTGATGTTCTATGACTTAGCATTCAATGTTCGTGACTTGCGCGCTAGGGCGCTCGTCTATTGCCTTTCAATGTTCGAGCCGTTCTAACTCGTGCGCGAAGGCACGGTATGGTTCGTGCACTAAGGCACTCGCCGAGTACAGTTATCCCATGTTCTTGCGGCTTACGCACCGAGGTGCTCGCCTTTGCGATATTCAATGTTCCATAGCGACTCATACGTCTGCCGTACGATTCATTTCAATTGTTCTATCTTAGTGTTCGATACGTACTACATTTATCTCTTTATCGAGCCACG
The DNA here is from genome assembly GCA_029216955.1 of Iris pallida. Classification (NCBI taxonomy): domain Eukaryota; kingdom Viridiplantae; phylum Streptophyta; class Magnoliopsida; order Asparagales; family Iridaceae; genus Iris; species Iris pallida. The sequence continues at coordinate 5,270,687 of JANAVB010017197.1, read as the reverse complement.
CCCGTGGCGTTGATAGGTTAACTCAACATTCAATGATATGTATTTTATTTAAGCATGACGGAATAGAAAAGAGAGTTAATGTCCCCCCACCTTAAATCAATGCGCCTTGTCGTTTCGCCGAGCCGTTGCGGCTCGATTTCATAACTTCATCGCACGGGCAACTCTCCTGACTTAGCCATTCGAGCACTCGTGCTTATTGAATTGTACGTTCGATTTCGACTTACCGTGCCAACGCCTCAGTCCGTCGCAAGGCGACGATTTGCTTTCGCGGACCCCTTACTAAATAAGGCAAAAGATCGACCTCTAACATTTCAGCGTAAATGTATAGCCTGTACAGGAAACCAACTAAAATCAACACTTGCATCGATTCGGACTTGCGCCTTGGTCGATTCAATTTCTTAGAATTTTTGAGCCGTCTCAACGCACTTATCCTTCGAGGCAACGCGGCGCTTCGCATCGATTCACTCGATGCATTCTTGGGGATAAGGCAACTCTTCGCATCGACTTAGTTCGATGTATTCCTCGGGACAACTCAACACTTTGTATCGATTCGCATCGATACGTAATCGGGTCAACACAACTTTTCGAGTCAACGACTCAGCATAATGCACCGTGCAGAACGGGACATTACAGATTTGACCGAAACCAAACCAGAGTTAACCAGTTGACCGAAAGTCAACAGTTGGTCAACATTAGACTAGTTTAACCTAGGGTTGACCTAGAGTTGACTAGAGTTGACTTTTTGACCAAAAGTCAACTGTAAGTCAACCTTTGACCCCGTTCGACCTAGTTTGACTTGGATTAACTCCCAGTGACCTAGTATGGCCTAGTATGAACCAGTATGACCTAGTATGACTCAGTTTGACCTAGATTGACCTAGTTTTGACTTAGACTTGCATGCATGACTTATATTAGTTTACTTTTCAGTATAAAGCCCTGTTTGACTCATAGTATCTTATTTTAGGTCTCTGATCACTCTGAGCGTCTGTTCACCTTATCAGCTCAGGACCACAGGCGAGTACATTCACTGATAGTTTTTATTGTCTTGATATCTACTATATCCGATTCAGTTGTAGTATTTTGCATGATTCCTGACACGACAGTTCACGGACTAGTATGCGTCGGATCCTGTCATGAGATGTTATTCCTAGACTTTCTTGGTATATAGGTATATGATATTTCTGTGTTTCCTGTACTTATATAGACATTGATTTGGGAGTGGGCTGGCTCCCTGCTCTCGAACCCTGTGTCATGACGTGCCATGTCCGGATCCGTGATACTATTCGGGGATGGAGGAATTATTAGGGGTTATGTGATCAAAGCCTTCCTGTAACTATTTTGCTAGCGCCACCCTCACCTCACGTAGGGTCTAGCAGATATCCTATTACCAATTATCCAGGTTGGACGGCATGACTCTCCGTTGAGGACACCGCGGATTATCGGGCCAAGTGGATAACTCTCTCTTGACTCCCTAGCTGATCATATATCGCTCTAATAGTTCAAATCACCTTTTACATTTATTAGCGTATCTTATATTCCAGTTCATCTTTACTTTCTGTACTTCTCACCATGCTATGATTTCATTTCTCACATGTTCTACCTGTCTTTATACTGTACCATGATTTAAGACTAAGTCCTGTTTGAAAGAAGGGTTACAACTCCGGTCCTTGTTTGGTTCAAGGGTTATAACTCGGCTTTCAAATGGTTTCCAAGTCGCCTATATCTTTGTCTTGTATTTCATTATTACTGTCTCTTATAATATTTCTCAATTCATATGAAACTGCTGTTGGTGTTTGTACTTGCTCATTTTCCTGACAGGATACCGTTGAATTTTTTTACAGATGATTCAGAGGCTGATTGCCCGACCTACTATGGGGTTGAGTCTGATGGATTAGACTTAGACCGTGGCTTGTTGGTAGAGTCACTAGACTTTGCTCACCCTGAGTAGCATAGTATAGTTAGATTTGCCTGGCCTGCGAGCCAGCTAGTACATTTCAGTTTTGTAGTATCTATTACATATATTTTCTGAGACTCTGGATGTTTGTGTATAGCTCTGACTTGTGGATCTTGGACTCATTTCCTGTTTTATCTATCATTTTCTCTTCCATGCTATCTACCTTAGTTTTGATATATGTGATTGAGACTGTATTGCTATGTCACCTCCATTCGGAGTGTATATACTGTACAGGTACATTTATATGTTTTAGTAGTAGTATTTATAGACCCTATATACAACGTTCTACCGCCGATTCTGTGGCGTAGGCTGGACGTAACCACGTGCTCGTGCCCCTCTTCAGGGTGCGAGTCGTGACACATTTTTGTGGTGGCCCATGCAGGTCTCAATCACATGTTAGAAAATTTTTGATCTTTTGATTACCATGACAAATTCTTTTGTACTGAATTTAATTGTCCTTCTTTGATATTCCTATCATGTGCCATATTGATTCCTTGTTTCAATCTATCCTCAGGATGACGATCACTCGCTCTCAGGCAGCGGGTTCTAGCGCTGTACCGGAGAGGCCCGATCCGACAGGACTTCTACCTCCGGCTACGGAAGCTGCACTTGAGGGAGCTGCCACCTCAGTTCCTGTCCTTCCGGCGGGAGCAGCAGTAGAGATAGGTCCAGGAGGTCTTCCACCTCCAGCAGCGAGGCCGTCCATGGTCGTCCCTGATGTTCTTCCATCGCCGCCTCAGTTACCGGTAGATACCCAGGGGATGATGGCCCTTCTGTAGCAGATGTTGCAGACTCAGAACACACATGCAGAGTTGTTGCGGCGGACAATGGAGAACTCACATCAGCTAGCGATGGCAGCAGTGGAGAGAGGTGCACCAGCTACAGTTCAGGGAGCACCAGTACAGCAGCAGGGTTAGGGGAGGCCCGGTACACACCTTGACTTCAGGAAGATGAACCCGCGGAGTTCAAGGGTACCGAGGGTATCCTATACGCGGACGACTGGCTAGAGGATGTCCTGCGGAGTCTGGAGTTGGCAGAGGTCCTGAGAGGACTGTGGGTGACTTCAGCAACGAGCCAGTTTTTCGACATAGCGCTGACTTGGTACCGCATGGATCCGCGTGCGTCAGTAAGGGGATTGTCTTGGGAGGACTTCAGGAAATTCTTTAAGGAGAAGTTCTACCCAGATGCAGCCTTGACAGCTTTGGAGGGGCAGTTTTCCAGTCTGGTGTAGGAGAACTCGTCGGTAGACGAGTATGCAGCGGAGTTCTTCCGCCTGAGCAGGTTTGCACCTAGTTTGGTCCATGATGAGGGGTGCAAGGCCCGAAAGTTCCGGAGGGGCCTTATACATGCGGTGCGTACTCGCACCTCTGGAAGACGTGACGCGACCTTCGAGCAGATCCTTATGGAGGCGCAGATTGCAGAGGAGGACTTCGGACTCAAGCCGAAGAGGGGCAGTGACGCTCTTGGAGCTAGTTCGAGTGCAGGGCCAACGAAGCGCCCACATTTCCAGTAGAGGCAGTTCCAGCAGCAGCAGCCCCAGTTGCAGTTCCAGCAGGCACCGGTGCGTGCCCAGCAGCACCAGGGTTAGGGTCAGTGTCAGAGGCCGGCTACACAGTGTAACTTTTGCGGGAAGCCAGGGCACACTAGAGAGGTTTGCAGGAAGAGGTTGGGCGTCTGCTTATACTGTGGGGCGCCCGATCACCAGCTGAAGGACTGCTGTATTCGGGGAGTCCGAGGAGTCCAGGACAGAGCACAGCCGACCAGAGGACCAACAGTTCAGCAGAGAGGTCCTCCACTTCAGACTCAGTAGCAGCATTTTGTGCAGTACCAGAGGGGAGCCCCTGCGGGCAGAGTGTTTACCCTGATAGCAGAGGAGGAGGCAGAGCCAGTAGGCGATGTAGTGGCAGGTCACGTTCTTCTCGATTCATTTCCTGCATTTACCTTATTTAATTCTGGTGCCTCTCATAGCTTTGTGTCTGTCTCCTTTGCTCTGAGACATAATATTATTGCTGAAACTTTGGGTAGGACTTGCAAGATATTGACCGGGGGAGGCATCATCCTGGTCAACAATATCTGCAAGGGGCAGAGAGTTACTGTAGGAGGCCGAGATTTGGGTGCATGCTTGCTCGTAATGTCCCTTCCGAGGTACGATGTGGTACTCGAAATGGATTGGTTGAGCATGCACCATGCTACTATAGACTGTAGAGGAGGTAGGATTTTGTAATGCCCTAGTCCCAAAATACGCAGGACTAGGAACGTAGACATGCCAGCTGTATTCATACGAAGTATACTCCAATATATGGAAGCCTCATATAAATACATAAGCTATAAAATACAATAGAACCATAACTAATCTCATTCACACAAAATAAATGAATAAAATATCTCATATAATCAACTGTGAAATTGTCATTTGGTACATGTAGTTGGGCGGAGACAAATCCACTACCAACTATAAAAAGAAATAAATGATAAGCAAAAGAAAGAATTTGGTGAGCGAAGCGAAGACGATCCAAATGCAATCATCCTCAAAGAGAATAGCGATGATCACGGCTAGAGCTAGAACACCTGCGAAAGACAATAGCACACACCTGGCGAGATAACCAGGTCCTCAGAGGGACGTAACAAGACACATAATATCATGCCATATAAACTGAATAGATATTGCTCAAATAAATAAGTCAATCGAATTCTAACATGGTCCAATACGCACCTACTGAACGAGCGTACCATCCCCCCAACCAAACAACGACAGGAGATGGTAAACTAATTCACGGTAACGTATCTTTCCATGCTATGAATCCAATATGGTATCCGGACCCCAACAAGGTTCAATACCTTCTCATCGAAGTAGTAAGTCACACTTACAACCAAACAAGGACAAGATGTGACGAACTAATCCGCGACAAGTTATTGTTTCAAGCCACGGTCAGATACAAGTATCCAAACTAAAAGTACTCGTACCTAACGGATAAAGGTAGCCTAACCATTCTAAGTGAAATGCAGTTAAGAACAATCCTTCCTACGCATGGGTCCTGGCTGAATAGGATCGGCATAGTCCCCCCTTGGGGCACCAGAGGCCCCATCAGTAAGAGCATGACGTTCCGCAGAATCGTCAGTGGCCGTCAGTAATCATGGGTCGTTTGCCCCGTATCTCCCGCGGAGAGTCCGGGTCACAAGGGAAAGTGCATCGAAGCCCATAAGCTAAGGAATTGTCCTCCCCGCCCAATGCCTACTATGTTGTATCCACAATATTAACCTCTATAACCGCTAAGTCAACTAGCATGCAACCTCTATTAGCGGTTATTCCTATCTCACGGCTTGTACATATTGGTGGCCAGCCAATCACGCACTTACCGTATTCTATATGCGACACACAACTTCGTGGTACAACGTGTCAAGGCCAATGAATGCAACACACAAGGTGGTCCCTTAAATCTAGGCTTAATGTGTAAGAAAAATAATACATAGCAGAAAAAATTAACAGTAAGTTCTAACAGGTTATGCCATGTATCACAGTTTATTTTGCATAAAGAAAATAAATAATGCATAAAATATGAGCTAAAATAAGTAAACAGCTAATGGCAAGGTGTCTTGCCTGGTAGGACGCCTGGTGTACTGCAATGATCAAGATGGTACGAATTATGACTTCGGTGCAACAACTATGCAAGGTGACCTCCGATGGTGGCACAGACAGTTCCATTGGGTCCAGAAGGGTCAAATTAGTTAGGCTTGACATAATGTGGTACGGATTTGGTGACAGAATAGGAATAAGAGGATTTAGTCATGGACGGAAGAATGGTCGAGGGAATTAGTATGATCAATATAGGGAATACTTGTAAAATATTTGCTAGTGGTTGAAATATTTTTATTTATTAAGAAAAATACTTATAAACCCTTTAGAAAGACATATTTAGTAAGCTAATAGATAGTAGAAATTTTATTATACTTAAGCAAGTAATCCGTTAATTATTATTAGTCAAAACAATATATAGTATTAGGAAGTATTTTAAAATCCAAAATTAGAAATCTTAGTAAAAATATTGTATATAAAATTATGTATAAAATATTTGAAAATATAAAATCATTAGTCTCTATTAAAGGCCAAAAACCCATATATATCAGTAAAGTCCAAAATTACCTAACAGAAATACTAATCTTACAAAAATAGATTTTAACCCATGATACTTATTTCTACAAGGCCTTAGTCAAACCCTTGCAAATATATGTACAATATAGATGTATATGAAATTATTTATCATGTTTATTTAATAAAATATGGATAATACTTAATTAATGCTATTAACAATACCAAGAATAGTAGTATTATAAAAAGTGTATATATATATATATATATATATATATATATATATATATATATATATCTATATATATACTATAACATAGTATAGTACAATATACTATCCATCTGTACTGGAAGTTACCCTAAATTAATACAAAAATAATACCTATTTCATATACAAAAATATACTTATAGTACTTAAGCAGTAATATAATAATAATGATAATAATAAACGATAAAATAAATAACAATTATAATGATAATGATTAACAAAATATAAGAAAATAAATAAATAAATAAATAAATAAATAAATAAATAAATAAATAAATAAATAAATAATAAACAATAAAAAGTAACAAACTGTTAACACTCCTCTTTACAAAAAATTGTAAATAGAGAGAGAGAGAGGGATGGTCGAGAGTTGTGAGAGAGAGAGAGAAGAGGGTCGTGAAGAGAGGAAGCGGGGTTAGGCGAAGGAAGAGGGAGATTGGGTGCGGTGGTCGGGAGAGGGAAGCGGAGAGGCCAGGACTGCGCGGAGGGGGACGAGGCTCGGGAGTTGAAGTCGCCGGCGGCGGCGGCAAGCCGGAGGTAGCGGTCGGGGATGTTCGGCGAGGTTTGGGGACGCGGGATGAGCGATCATCGGGAGAGGGACGAAGGGGCGGAGTCTGGGGTTTGGCTCGCGCGGCGGAGGCGAGCGGCTAGGGCTCGTGCGGTGGCTCATCGGCGGCGCTGCCTGGCCGGGGTTCTTGAGGCGAAGGCGGTGGAACGACGACTGACGACGGGAGGAAGGTGAGGCGGAGTGGCTGAGGCGCTGAGATGGCCGGGCCCAAACGGATCTGGCGGCGGAGGCTACGGACGGCGGGGGTTCATCGCTGGGGCTCGCCGGTCGGGCAAGGCGGCAGACGCAGGTAGAAGAAGGGCGGTTCGATGAACGTCGGATCTGGAGCGCTGCCCGCGGTGGTACGACGTGGCGGAGCGCTACTCCGACGGAGGGTTCCAGGCGGGTGGCGAGCCAGAGGAGAAGGTCAGGTAAGGGTTTAAGTTTTTTTTTCCTCCTACTTTCTCTTGGTGGTGATGGGTGTTTGGCCGGGGTTGGCTTCCGGTATCGGGTGACTACGGCCGTGGTGGGACGATGATGGAAGTGGCTGGGTTTGTGCTGGTGGCGGTTGGCCAGAGTTGGCGTGCTGGGTTATTTGTGACTTGCCGTAGGTGGTAGCGGTAGTAGTTGGTCGTGGAGACGGGGTCGACTGTGGCAGTAGTGGTGAACGGGTTGGGAAGGTGGTTTGGAGAGGCTGACGGTGGTGGTCTAGGAAAATTAGGTTTAGGGTTAGGGATTTGGATTGGAGATTTGGACGTCGTGTCTGGAATGTGTCCGACATGGCTGGATTTGATGAAATTGTATTTGTAAAAGAAACATGGAATAAGATTATGGATGGTGGAACACGGATACGATGCACTACACTTGTGGTGGAAGAAATTTTGTGGAGAATGATAAAAAGTTGGAGGAGTACCTGCCTATTTATAGGATGCGGGAATTCCCGATTGGATAAGAATTAGGAGTATTTAAAATCTAATTTAGATAATTCGCAATTTAATTTAAAACAATGAAATCAAATCCAAATCCAATACAAATCAAATTTTAAATCAAATTAAATTTTAGTTTAAAATCGAATAGGATAAATCAAATTTCAAGCACTTAACTATTTAAATAAATCCATAAATTTAAATCAAGATTTAAAATGGTCACAAAAATTTTCAAATATATTTTCCAAAAATACCAATAATAATAATTTCGAAAATAATAAATCTTTTTGAATTATAAAATATTAATATTAATAAATCTCGAAAATTATATTTTTATTTAACATAGGCTAGTAAAATTTTTAGGAAATGTATGCACAATAATATTTATCAATAATTGCTATAAACGAAAGGCTTTGTACCAATAAATAAATAAAATAATTAGCTTGAAAGTTTGGTACGATAGCTAAAACAAATTATTACATATTATTTTGAAACTATAAAATAGAAAAATGTTTTTCTAAAAATATGTACGCTCGCACATATTCGCACTCGTCGAGCAATTTCGAAAAATAAAATTTTCGTACACGACGTACAATACGACTACGTGACGTAAAATACAAAATTTTAAATCAGTACAAAATAATAAAAAAATAAGTAGTAATTTTAGGGGTTTTACAGATTTTGTTTAGGCCGCCGGGAGAGCCAGAGATTGTGTTTGACAGAGGAGCAGCTGAGCCGGGAGATGGGTTCTGCGGAGCTTTACTGGCGGGGCAGACATTGCCACATCCATTGATAGCTGACTTCATGGATGTTTTTTTCGAGGAGTTGCCTGGGCTGCCGCCGGATAGAGACATTGAGTTCTCTATAGACTTAGTGCCGGGCGCTGAGCCTATCTCACAGCACGTCTATAGGGTCAACAACAGCGAGTTGGCAGAGCTGAAGAAGCAGGTCGACGAGCTGTAGGACAAGGGATTCATTAGATCCAGTTCATCGCCTTGGGGAGTTCCAGTCCTGTTTGTACCGAAAAAGGATGGTACGATACGCATGTGTATCGATTACAGGGCGCTCAACAACCTCACTATCAAGAACAAGTACCCATTGCCGAGGATCGACGACTTGTTCGATCAGTTGAGCGGTGCCAAGGTATTTTCAAAGATAGATCTGAGGTCCGGCTATCATCAGCTGAAGGTGAAGCAAGAAGACATTCCGAAGATAGCTTTTCAGACTCGGTACGGCCAGTACGAGTTCACTGTGATGCCATTTGGGTTGACCAACGCCCCAGATGTATTCATGAACTTGATGAACAAGGTATTCCATCAGTACCTTGACAAGTACGTGGTGGTCTTCATAGATGACATCCTGGTCTACTCAAAGACGCCGGAGGAGCACGAGGAGCATATGAGGATTGTGCTCGAGACCCTGAGAAGGGAGAAGTTGTACGGGAAGCTGTCTAAGTATGAGTTCTTCCTGGACCAGGTCGAGTTCTTGGGTCATGTTGTGACCGAGCACGGGATCTCAGTAGACCAGAAGAAGATTGCTGCGGTAGAGTCTTGGTCTACGCCCAGTAAAGTTGTCGAGATTCGGAGCTTTCTGGGATTGGCGGGCTACTATCGAAAGTTCGTCCAGGATTTCTTGCGGATCGCGGAGCCGATGACTAGACTCACCAGGAAGGACGTGGAGTTCGTCTGGACTGAGGAGTGTCAGGCCGTCTTCGATGAGCTGAAGAAGAGGTTGACATCAGCTCCGATCTTGACATTACCGTCTGGGACCGGTGGTTTCTCGATTTACAGCGGCGCTTCTGGCCGGAGTCTAGGTTGTGTACTTCAGCAGCACGGGAAGGTGATTACCTATGCATCTAGGCAGTTACGTCCTCATGAGAAGAACTACCCGAATCACGATCTGGAGTTAGCTGCTGTCATCTTTGCCCTGAAGTTGTGGAAGCACTATCTGTACGGAGAGCGGGTTGAGATCTTTACTGATCATAAGAGCTTGAAGTACGTGTTCACTCAGAAGAAGTTGAACATGAGACAGAGACGTTGGCTTGAGCTGATGAAGGATTTCGATATTGCCTTGCAGTACCATCCAGGGAAGGCCAACGTAGTTACAGATGCCTTGAGCAGGTATCCAGTGGCTATGTATCTGACATCAGACCGTCATCTTTTGGCTGACCTGGACAGTTTGGGAATCGAGGTGAATATTCCGGGCATGGAGGTGCAGATGTAGGGCTTGCAGATTCAGTCTGAGTTGATGGACAGAGTCAGATCAGCACAGTATGATGATGTTGCCCTGAGGAGCATAAGGGAGCAGGTGCGGACAGGGTTGCTTGGCAATTTCTCTATTACCGAGGATGGGTCGCTGCGGCACGGTGCTAGGCTGTGCGTTCCGTGTGGGGAGCTTCGGAAGGAGGTTCTTCAGGAGGATCATCGCTCTCAGTACTCTATGCATCCTGGTGCCAACAAGATGTACAGAGATCTGAAGGAGTACGTTTGGTGGTACGATATGAAGCACGAGGTGGCTCAGTTTGTATCTCGCTGCTTAGTTTTTCTGCAGGTGAAGGCCGAGAGACAGAGTCCTGGTGGGTTGCTACAGCCACTACCCATTCCAGAGTGGAAGTGGGAGCACATCACCATAGAATTTTTGTCCGGACTTCCACGGTCTCCAGGAGGAAAAGATGCGATTTGGGTCATAATTGATAGATTGACCAAATCAGCCCACTTTTTGCCTTTCAAGGTGGGATTGTCTACGGAGAGGTTGACAGAGATGTATGTTCGTCAGATCGTACGATTGCATGGGATTCCTGTGAGCATAGTTTCAAATCGGGATAGCCGTTTCACTTCCCACTTCTGGAGGAGTTTGCAGCCTAGCTTGGGCACCTCGCTCAAGTTTAGTACCGCTTATCACCCCCAGACAGAAGGGCAGTCGGAGAGGACTATCTAGACTTTGGAGGATATGCTTTGTACGTGTGTGCTAGATCTCGGGGGTTCTTGGGAGGATCATCTTCACCTGGTAGAGTTTGCTTACAACAACAGCTACCAGACCAGTATAGAGATGTCGCCATTCGAGGCTCTATACGGACGGAGATGCCGTACTCCCTTGTCATGGGACGATGTTGGCGAGAGGGTGCTGCTTGGACCGGAGATGGTAGTGGATGCAGCTGAGAAGGTCAGATTGATTAGAGACAGACTTCGGGTGGCTCAGGATAGGCAGCGGGCTGGAGCTGATGATTGGTGCATCTGACTATGGGACCGCTTCCTACTTCCGGTCCTATCCACGATCCTCTGGGAGGCGTACTCATGCCTCCTAGCTGCTCTCAAGACTGCGTCGAACGTCTGGTGCTCGAACTGCTCAAGTACCAACAAGATCTCCAAATACAGTCCCTGCTGGAACCGCTGGGCCCTATCAAACTCGGTCGCCACCAAGGTGGGGGCAAACCTACTCAGCCTAAAAAACTCGGTCGCATAACCATCGACCGTCTTGCCTCCTTGCTTCAAGTTGATAAATCTGGTCTGCAGGTCGTACCGAGCCACAGCATCAAAGTACTTCGTCTGGAATCTCTCTCTAAACACTGCCCAAGCAATGGGTGCCACTAATCCCATGGCTTGCGCTGCCCACCAACTGCGAGCCAAGTCCAACAATTGCAGGTGTACCACCGCCACCTTCTCATTCTCGGGGGTCCTAGCTGCTTTCAGAATCACCTCGGTATCCTGAAGCCATGCATCTGCGGCAATCGTATCCTCGGTGCCGTCGAAGAAAGGAGGGTTCAAGCGCTTGAAGCTGTTGGCCGCCTGGTTCCCTGGATGTCCGCCTCGGGTCAAAGCATCTTGAACTGTCTGGTGCAGGGCGTCGCTTCGACGATCCTGGGAAGCTATCAAGGTTCTGATGAGGCCTACTAAGGTACCATCATCTGGCTCTGCGGGCTGGACGGGCCGAACTGGTGACTCTCCTCCAGTAGGTATCACTTTGGAGGCGACTCCGGAAGGCTGGACTTGATCTCCAGGTTGCTGCTGGTCCACGGGAGGTGCTCCTCCTCGCTGATTGGCAGGGTCCGGTACAGTGCCGCTGAAGAAGACGACACAGGGAAACATTAAGGAAGGACCAGGACAGATCAACGATACAAGCATGTAATCAGGGCAAGAATTTCAGGGATTTGAAAATACGGGCGGAGATCAAGGGCGAATACTGATTGAGACATCTATTCGGTAAACCCTCACATTTCTTGATTGACAAGACCTGCATGGGCCACCACTTAAACCGTGTCACGCCCCAGAACCAGAATACTGGAGAGCGGGGGCAGACATAGCCAGCTACGTATATTAAAATGGAAACCACCTCAATATACGGTCACGGCTGTCTAGAAATATGAGGGTTCACTACAATCCAACAGTCTTTTATGGTCATGAACAAGCCTAGTGTCTCAATCACAAGCAAGTAAGTAGGATCACAAGATGTATGATCATTAAATATACAATAATAAGGCGTCCCAAATATTACATATTCAGCTGATCATGAAGCTAGTCGTACAAAATACGGGACTAGCAAGAGTTAAGCATACATGATCAACCCTAGGATTTGTTAATCATGTTTACAGCCCGTAGGCAGACAGTAAGTAAAAGTGCATCGAGCTAACAGGTGCTCGTCGGCTAAACGTCTCAAAAGAATAACTTTACAATAGAGTGAGCGAAACAAAATAGAAAACCCACTCGTAGCCCGGGTTCCTTCTAGTCGCCACCATTGGGCTGGAAGCTCGGAAGATCCTCGGGAGCTGCTCCGAAATCTGGCCACACAAAACCAGCTGGGTCAATCCCAGAAAGAGCAAGTGCCACAAGGGGGCCACGAAATAAGAACAAAAGCCAGCAATCAGCACAAGAAGATCTAATATTAAACTAGAATTTACAAAAACATGCCAGGATGATATACGACGAGATAACCATGGAACTATTTCGTTAACCAGGTTACAACCCGTAAACCAAACAAGGACCGGGGTTGTAACCCTTCATCTGAACAGAACTTGGTTTCCCACCATTTATCGGTAAGATAATAATGTAAGAAATCAAGACAGGGAGAAATCTTGCATGGGATCAAGACATGACTAGACTAGTTATACCTCATTCAATCAATCACAGCCAAGCAGATCCTACGGCTTACTACTTTAACTAACTAGGGTTATCACAGGCCTAATTACTAACAAGATGTAGTGAGATTATTCTACAGCCACAAGCCCTGCAGACCATCCAGGTTACCCAGGTCGAAAATTAGGGGTTGAATTCAGGTGGGTACATCGCCCAGAAGACAAATGTACCCTTAGGTGACTTAGAGGGTGCAACACGCGACGGTGTGCTGGAAATGTGCCCTACTCGACGGCAGGCTACAGATCCCAAGAGCGCCCAGGTAGCGGGATTGCCTGTAGCTGTGTCATCTCTTCATGACTAATGAGTTATTCTAATTATTAACCTTAATTTATTTTAGTAGGTACTCCTGACCGTGGTACTCAGGAGTCCCATCCTAGACATGATGCAAGACAGGACAAGTGGATTTAACAAGCAAACAAGAAAGAACCACCCACGGTGTCAAGGTAGGTCAAGTTAAGTTATCAAGATAAATCATGTCAGGGTACTTGTCAGGAGTGCGCCACGACGGGCCACTATCATGTCAGGTTGGTCCTGTCAGGAGTGCACCACTATGGGTCACTGTCGTGTTATGCTAGTTCCTTGTCATACCATGCCATGTACAATAATCATTCCAAACATGTTAAGTAAAAATCAAGTTCGTGACAAAAGGCGTAAGGATATAAAATAGGAATAAAATATCTAATAAAATATCAAAATACAGGGCTATAGAAAAGCCAAGCTTAAAGATATAAGACCAAAACTCCAAGAGCCAATGGGTTGAGCAAGGGGTCAGAGGAGCAGCGTAGGTGAAAAGTCACGCACGCTGAGAGAGCAGCGTAGGTGAAAAGTCACGCACGCTGAGAGAGCAGCGTAGGTGAAAAGTCACGCACGCTACAGAGAGCAGCGTAGGTGAAAAGTCACGCACGCTGAGAGAGCAGCGTAGGTAAAAAGTCACGCACGCTACAGGGAGCAGCGTAGGTGAAAGTCACGCACGCTGAGGGAGCAGCGTAGGTGAAAAGTCACGCACGCTACAAGGAGCAATGTACGTGAAAAGTTACGCACACTCAAGGGAGCAGTGTACGTGAAAAGTCACGCACGGTACAGGGAGCAATGTATGTGAAAAGTCACGCACACTCAAGGGAGCAGTCTACGTGAAAAGTCACGCACGCTACAGGAAGCAATGTACGTGAAAAGTCACGCACGCTCAAGGAGACACGCTTCCAACAGAAAGCGTACTCAAGCCTGCGTACGCACGCTAAAGAGCGCACGCAGCTCAGTGTGCGTAAGCTAAACAGCTCTGCACACTGCTCACGGTCTTCTCCAAACAGCAGAACACCATGGATGAACCCAAGGCTTCAAAGTACCATAACTTGGCCATCCGAACTCCAAATCCAGATTTCCAAAGTTCCAACTTGGGTAGAATTGAATGCTCTTCCACATGGAAACACCAAAACCCATAAAAATCTAACTTAAGGAGATCAAACCATGCAAAATCCGAAAATAGAAATAACTTAGATCTAGAGCAAAGGAGACTTCAAATCACAAAACACCAAGTTCTAATGTTGATCACCATGTCCTAATCTAGCAAATGAACCAAGAAAATAGGGCTCTCATGAAGTGGCAAGGTGCACTTGCCTAGGGTTGGGAGAGTTGTGGAGGAAGGAGAAGAAGAAGAAGAAGGAAATTAATGGTGGAAGTTATGAGGAGAGAGAGTGGTAGGTGGGGATATAAAGAGGGGGAGTTGTGGTGTGTTGAGGGTGGAGTGTAGGGCTAGGGTGTTCCAACACATAAAATTGAACCAAACCGAACCATCCCCAATAAAACCGAGCCATGCCAAAACCTAAAATACGGAAAATACTGAAATCCCACAAGTTTGAGAAAAAAATAAAATACATACCAAAATCCAGATACGAGTATAAATACAAAATACAAGAAAATATGGGAAATTCGGGAAATGAGGGTGACAACTCTACCCACCTTAAAAGAATTCCGGCCTCGGAATTTAATCAAGGAGCTAGAGATTGTCACGACAAGCTACATTAAGCACAGGCAAGTTACACTAAGCAGTTCAATCATACAATCATACAATGCAAGCAAGGAAGGGAAAGCGTAAGGCATAAGAAAGATATTATACCTCACGAGTCAAACAGGTAGGGATATCGCGATCGGATGTCGTCCTCACGCTCCCACGTTGACTCACCTAGAGAGTGATGACCCCAAGCAACATGAACTAATTTAATAGTCTTGTTCTTGAGTATCTTCTCCCTCTGGTCCAATATAGACACGGGCCTCTCCTCATACGAAAGGTTGGTACCAACAACCAATTTCGAATGGTCTAGGATATGGCTCGGGTTCGGAATATACCGTCATAATTGGGACACATGGAATACATTATGTACCTCACTTAGCGACGGCGGAAGAGTGAGACGATAGGATACATCTCCTACTCGCTTTAGAATATCGAACGGCCCTATATACCTAGGACTAAGCTTTCTCCGCACACCGAAGCGAATGACGCTGTGGTTAGGCGAGATCCTAAGGAATACATGGTCGCCGATAGCAAATTCTAAGGGACGCCGATGAGCATCGTCCCAATGGCGCTGGCGGTCCTGGGCAACTCGGAGGTGATCTCTGACCTTCCTGACCACTTCAACCGTCTGGGAAATCAATTCGGGTCCGAGCATCTGCCTCTCCCCGACATCGTCCCATGCTAGCGGGGATCTACACTTCCTGCCATAAAGAGCCTCGAAGGGTGCCATCTGGATACTGGCCTGATAACTGTTATTGTACGAGAATTCCACCCGGTGCAGATGATTCTCCCTTGAACCACCGTAGTCAAGGGTGCAAGATCTCATCATATCTTCAAGGGTCTGGATTGTGCGCTCTGATTGACCATCCGTCTGCGGGTGATAAGCTGAGCTGAATTGAAGGCGAGTCCCCAAACTCTTCTGCAAGCTGTGCCAGAAGTGTGATGTGAATCTCGAATCCCTGTCCGAGGTGATGCTGACTGGCACACCGTGAAGCCTGACAATCTGCCTGAGATACATCTCTGCTAGCTGTGCCGTCGACTGTCCAACTCTGAATGGAAGAAAGTGTGCCACCTTGGTAAGCCTGTCCACAATTACCCAAATAGCATCTCTGTCGGCCGGAGATCTGGGCAATCCGGTCATGAAATCCATGGTTATATGCTCCCATTTTTATTCTAAGATTGGTAAGGGTTGAAGAAGTCCAGCGGGCCTCTGATGTTCAGCTTTAACCTGTTGGCAAACCAAACACCGAGAGACAAACCGGGCTATCTTTCTCTCTTCATGTCATTCCACCAAAAATGCTGACGAATATCACGGTACATCTTCGTACCACCCGGATGAATAGAATACTGTGAACTGTGGGCTTCTGCCATGACTTCCTGTCTGATATCTTTACTAGGTACACAAAGACGAGTACCGTGCCGAAGTGTACCGTCTTCATAGATACATAACTCTGGCCTCCTTTCTGCTTCACACTCTGCTCTGAGTCGCTAGATCTTGGAATCTGTTGACTGCGCTACCCGGATTCTCTCAACTATGCTGGACTGAACCTGCAGGCTGGCCATCAATGCCACGCTGGTTGGAAGAACCACTTCAATTCCCATCTTCTGAAGATCTGCCAATAATTCTGGTTGCGCCGTCAGGAGATAAACTCGGGCTCTTCTGCTCAATACATCTGCTACAACGTTGGCCTTCCCAGGATGATACTGCAAATCCACGTCATAGTCCACCAGTAGCTCGAGCCATCTTTTTTGCCGCATATTAAGGTCCTTCTGGGTGAAAACATACTTCAGGCTCTTATGATCAGTAAAGATCTCCACTCTATCTCCGTACAAGTAGTGTCTCCACAACTTCAAAGCAAACACTACCGCCGCCAATTCTAAGTCGTGGGTCGGGTAATTCTTCTCATGATTACGCAGTTGACGTGACGCATAAGATATTACCTTCCCATGCTGCATCAAGACACACCCCAATCCTCTGCCTGAAGCGTCGCAATAAACTGTGAATCCTCCGGTCCCATCTGGAAGGGTGAGAATGGGAGTCGTTATCAAACCTCGCTTCAACTTCTCAAATGATTCCTGATACTCTGCTGTCCAAACAAACGGCACATCCTTGCGGGTCAACTGGGTCATCGGTGCTAAAATTCTTACAAAATCTGAAACGAACCGCCGGTAGTAGCCGGCCAATCCAAGGAAGCTGCGAACCTCTGCCACTAAGCTGGGTACCGACCATGACTCGATAGCCACAATCTTTTGTGGATCCACTTCCACTCCTCCTCGGGTAATGATGTGACCCAAGTATGAGATGCGATCGAGCCAGAACTCGCATTTACTGAACTTGGCGTACAACTGATGCTCCCTAAGCGTCTGGAGGACGACTCTGAGATGCTGCTCGTGCTCTGCTTTACTCTTACTGTAGACCAGGATGTCATCTAGGAACACGATCACAAATTGTCACGACCCGTACCTATTTTTTTTTATTTATTATTAAACGGATACGAGACGTGTCCAAGCCAGCCTACGCCGCAGCGTTGGCGGTAGAACGCTGTCATGGCCATGAAGATCAAAATTACAAATAATACTCATTCACAAAATTAATTTAATTTACAATGATCACAAGTTTTATATTTGCAGAAAATATAAACTTGTACAAATATTGAATGACTAATACTCAATTATCTAACTAGTCTCTAGGCCTTTGACTGCAAGTATTCCCGTCACTCCCCAATCTAAATGAATCTACGGCTAACCTGAAAATGTTGGTTTCCAGTCAGGAATGGAACGAGCACAATTCACTAAATGCAATTTCAAATAAAGAAAATGACTATAAAACAAAGGTTAGACATCAATCATGGGTTTGAAAATAAGCATGAAATACGAAAACCAATAGTAAATAAATAGACACAAAATACTCTCCCCGACTGTTAGAAGTACCTTTGATATGTGATCGGTCTGGGGTACTACACCGCACGGTCTACAATGTCTACTCACGGGCTACAATGTCTACTTGCAGAAAATAAACACGGGCTATACTACTCGCAGAAAGTAAACACGGGCTATACTACTTGCAGAAAGTAAATACGGGCTATACTACTTGCAGAAAATAAACACGGGCTACACTACTTACAGAAAATAAATACGGGCTACACTACTGCAAAAAATAAACACGGGCTACACTACTGCAGAAGGTAAACACGGGCTACACTTCTGCAGAAAATAAATACGGGCTACAATGTCTAACACGGGCTATGGTCAGATCACATATCTTTGGTACTTCTAATTTCCGACTCCACAATTTATAATAGAAAATAATCACATAACCAATGACCAACCAATAAAATATAGTGAAAATCAATATCGAAATGCAGACAATAAACTATACTCGCCTGTGGTCCTGTGCTGGTGAAACCGATGATCCAAACCACTCAATATGCCACTATAGTCAAAGCCCGTACAACAGTCCCTGAAAGCTGAAATAGACAATACTAATGATCTCAGAATAGTCCAATTAGCTAGGATTGCCTGTCCTTAAGTCCAATTCTGGACACAGGGGCAAAACGGTAATTTCGGGCCAAAACGGTGTCCGTCGTTGGACCAGCTTTGCACCGAAAAGCGTGCCAGAGTCAATGGTCTCTAAAGTCATCAAACTATATGTCTACGGATCCAGTTTTCCGATACGAACCCAACCGTATGTCCAAAGTTGGATTCCGGCGGGCCGTGCACAAAATCGTCCGTTGAGTGGGACCGTAGGGCCCGCAAAACGATGATTTTATCAATGGTCTCAGAATCGGACCAAACTTGGCATACATGACCAGAAAAATGATACGGTTCTGTTAGCGCAAGTTTTGTCTCGATCTGACGAGTGTGCACAAAGTAATTGAAAAATTTGCACAGAGGCCGATACGGTGAATTTCGACGGATACGCATCAAGTTCGTCGCGCACACGCGACCAATTTGAATTCCGTCAAAGCCCACATGACCACGAAGTTGTTATGCAGCTTTCGATGCCTTCGGTGCGCGACCACGTCGCCCGGAATGGCGGGACGGACGTTGTGTGGATGATTTTCAAATTTTCGAAAACACTTTTCGTAGTTTTTTTTTTCGATTTTCAGAATCAAATAACTTCCTATATAATAAGTGTAAATTAGTTCTACAAAAAGCGTTCAAATCTCGTATAGGTTGTCTAAACTTCGGTTTAAATAGTTTCTCAAATCTGTCGATCGTTCGACCGGAAATAGGCTTCCAAATCGAGTGTTTAGGCTGTCCTAATGTCCTGTTTCAGTCAGTTTTTCGACGATGTTTACGTCGAATTTCTAAGCGATCTGGGTATGATTACGAAATTCTATTTAATAGGGTATAAAGAGGGTTAGATTAGGTTTACATAGGATCTTCTAGATAGGAAATTGATGGAGCATACAAGAAGAAAGGGGTTTACAAAGAGGGGCACCTTGCTGCGGCTGTCGTCGCGTTTCTCCCGCGACTGTACGCGCGCGCGGATTCGCGGCGCCCCTGGCCGGCCTCCGGCGACCTCACGCGGCGGCGCGCGGTCGTGGGGCGCCGCCCAGTCATCGGGGAGGGTGGCGGTGCGGTTGAGGCGTCGAGGAAGCTAGGGTTTTGTAGCGTTTTCTCGAGTTTTGTTCGTACTGTAATATATATACCTATACGAGAAGAGCTCGGGTTCTTCTCTGTTGCACAGGGGAGTTGGGCCGAGCATGGTTGAGCCTGGGAAAGGCTCTGCTGTTGCTCCTTGGTTAATCCAAGGAGTCCCAGGGTCGGCTCTACTTGGGAATTTAAGCAGGGCTCGGCTTGGGCCTAAGCTGGGTGTTCTCGGTTTTCAACCGAAGGAAAGGGTGTTCCCTTTTACTGCATCTGCTGTTTATTCATTCCTTCTATTTCCTTTTTTTTTCTTTTTCTTATTCTCTTTTACTTAATTGCTACAAACAAATGTACCTATATATTAAATATA
This sequence comes from Iris pallida, assembly GCA_029216955.1. Lineage (NCBI taxonomy): Eukaryota > Viridiplantae > Streptophyta > Magnoliopsida > Asparagales > Iridaceae > Iris > Iris pallida. The sequence continues at coordinate 5,250,805 of JANAVB010017197.1, read as the reverse complement.
TCAATACATATATTATCTGCTACATATTAGTACATATATATATATACTCATATAATTACTTATATAATAATTCTCCAAAATATCTAAATAAATATTTTTAGTAGAAAAATACAAATCTATATATATATATATACACACATTCGTATACAGTATATTTGTATACCCCTCCATACACATACACTATATATAATATATATACACATTCTCATTTGTACGCGTATGCTTATATAATCCTATATATACATATTAACCCATGCACATTCATTTGACCGTGGAATAATATAACCAATTAATATTAACTAATATTGTATAATAATATCCTTGATATTATAATAACAATAATAAATAAAATAAATAATAATAAATATTAAAAAAAATCCGGGAAGGGGAGCTACAAATCTACCCACCTTAAAAATAATTTCGTCCTCGAAATTCTAATTTGCAGCTATTCAAAATTTCAAAGTCTACCATTTACTTAATCGTCTAAATTTAACTCCTCAAAATATTTTATAATCTTCACTAGCCATGTCGTAATTCCGAATACTGGAGGACTTCTACCCACCTTTGGTCACACTACTCCCTCAAAATATTTTATGTCACTAAACTTTAAAATCATCCAACTGTTTGCTAAAATTTCTATCAATAGGTACCTACTGCTTTTGCCACTATAATCCTCTCCTATCTATCAAACCACCCAAAAATCTAACATGCAAACAAATTTACACAAGTAGCTACGAATTCTAATAAGCAGGACCAATCCTCACTCTACAATAGGAAGGACAGGAGGATAAGGAAGAACAATCGAGAGAAAAAAAAATGAGGCTTCAAGAGCGGTAGAGAGTATCCAATGTTGCAGATAAAAGAAATCTATGAATCATTGACTTATTTGTTAGATTAGGCTACTCTAGTCCAGTCAATTTCTAAATCGAAGAACTCTACGTTTCTTATAGGAGCTTGCATTCCGTGTAATACAGAAGTTCCGTTCTCGAAGTTCTAAACAAGTTTCCATAATATAATGGAATTTGAGAAATCAAGATTGTGATCCTTTCCGGGGTTATGTTGACACACAAGCAAGGAATATAATTGTAATAGAAGATCGTATCGTGACTTCTAGGTAGATGGAGTATGGGTTACGGATGTCATCACATTCAAAAAGGTGGAGACTACATAATAGGTATGGGGACCTATTTCAAACAGTTCGGTTTTATAGACCAACTATAGAGGTTTGCACGGATGGGTTATATTGGTCTTAATGGATTCTCTATTTGGACATCACTCGTAGATTGGATGAACCTCGGATTTCAATCTATATGGGCTGGACAAGATCCCAATGATAAAACTATTTTTACTAGGTTAGGGTAACCTGGAATGGGATTCAACCCAAACGGTCGAGCTAGTTGCCTGTCATGTTGGTTAGCTAGGTTCCTAGAGTCCGAAATGTGCCTTCGGTAACTTTTGTGTTTAAGTAGCACAAGAGACCTCTATCAAGTGGCACACTAGTGGCAAGTACGTAGTGGACTTCGAGTAGATCACAACCATATATTGGGTCAAAGGAATTGGGCCAAGGTTGAGGCTCTAGTGGAAAGCGGAAAGTATACCGGTACTATGGTAAGAGTATTAGCTAGTCCTTGTTATCCTGAAAGTCGTAGTAAAAAAATAGAGTACAAGGGGACAGGTTTGAGTGGGACATGATATACCTAAATGAAGGTGGACTCGTCTAGATCTTACATGTGAAATTTGTTGGAAGATAACAACAGGCCTCGTGCTCCAAATATTAATGACACGGCCGGGAACATAAAATGATCTAAATGGAAAGTGGGACTCCATAAGGGCACTAGTTATCATCTTAATGGAAATCATCCTGATCAATCGGTAATCCTGGTATATCCTAAAAGTTAGAAGGCTTACAGTCTACCCACCTTAGAAATAGGACATGGTCTTAGGAATATTGAGGTTAGAGGGTTCCCAAAGTCCGGATACTGTACCTCGACTCTTTGTTAATAGGGAATAAGGCACGGCGTATTTGGATACGGTAGATATAAGTCAATTCAAGAATTGTTCCTCCTTAAATAGAAAACGAGTGTGTACGATGACACATGGTCGATATAATAGAATGACCTACTCGCCCACAGTATACAAGAGTTTTCGATGGGGTAACCAACTCCAAGGCACGACATAGGAAAAGATTTCCAAAAAAAAAAAAAGTCAAGAAATTCTATTTGTGTCAAACCTGCCAGACTATGGTCACAAGTGTTGTAGTGATCATGTATTGCTGTTGACAACCGGTAGGTCATAGTATGACAGGGTATTTAAGCTATGATATTGGCGAAGCTAGTGACTGTGGTGTTCCAACACTAGTTAGGTCTTAATAATAAAATGTACATAACTAGGACGATACTTGTTGAAACCAATCTCGGGATGAGTGTCTACCATAGTCACGGTAAATTATTATCCTTAGCCTTGTCTATTCATCTCATATCTAAACTGTGGGCTTTGGTCGAGGGATGGTTGAGTCAAGGCATAAGGGGTGAAAGTAAAGGCAAGCTTTCAGCAAATAATTAGAGACTCACAATAATTGGTTTCTTGAGAATAGATAGTCTCCTAGGTTGGCGTTCTGACTAAGGGTAAAATCCTAATCATTCTTAACTTCAGATGGCTCGAAAGTCTCAATAGTAGTTTGAGGGTCGATGGGAGAACGAGTAACTCAATCACATGACTGGCCGTTGGTAGCTACACTTGTGCCTACCATTATCATAGCCATGGGAATACTCTGTATCTATCTACCGATTATGAACTTTCGTCTTTCCAAATCAGTGAAAGGCAAAAACAGTAGAGTTCAAGGGAGATGTCATTGAATACAATTTCGTGATTCAAAGGCGAAAGTATAATGCAAGTGGAATTGTCAAAGCAGTCGCGAATGAGATCCTAGAGATGTCTATATCTCAATCCACGTAGTGTAATTTAAATGAAGAGCGAACCAAAGCATCATGGTTGATCAGACCATAATACACTGATTCTGATTAGACAATAAGTTAGTAGGCGTCCCCACTAAACATATGTCTCAAATCAAGCTCGAGAACAAAGTGAGCTTGCAAAACTAAGCTGTAACAGCAGCGTTTGTTAAGATAGTCGAATACAATATGCAAGATTTTTGAAAAGAGGCACAAGTAGTTCGAGTTTAGAGAGAAACAAACTTACCTGGTGTCCTTGCTTATACAATCTTTCTAAAATCTTCCTGTCCATAAGGTCTTGGTCAACTAATGGGTTATGGAACTCTGGATTCTATATTCTTGGTAACTTATTAGTGTCGTTCAATTACCTCGTCAATAGGTCACAAGGACCACGGAATGCTAGATAGGAAGATGTGCTACCCAACTTGCAAAACTTCCACTAATATTGGCTTTGGATCTTATGGGACATACATGGCATTGTCCTATCCTCCATATTATCCTAAACCTGTAATCACGTTTGAAGTCATTTCACCGAGAGTTACGCCTCGTCCGTATACTCGGGCTATAGTAAACCCTTGGATTCGTGATTTCAGGGTGCTATGCTATTTGATACTCTACCTTATATTGACACAAGGATTACGGTCAAAGAGGACCTCTAGCCATAGTTTTGGCAATATCCCATTACCTATATTTTCTTAAACCAATCTCACTTCTAGGGGTTAGGTCTCGCCAGTGCGCTGCTGGCTACAGTGAATCCATAGTCTCCTAAATTTAAATAAATGGCGACAGTAAGCTGTTGCCCTGCCAGTATGAGTTAACTAACATTCTCGTAACTATATCTGTAAATAAATCTCTGAGCTTGTAGAGATTCGAACAAGTTGACTATGAAATAAGGCATAAATATTTGTCCTATCAGTCACAATCTTTAAATGACAGATTGCACGGGAAGGAACAAACTGAAGACAAAGAACTACAAACATTCTGGTATCTCTTTCATGTGTATTCGAACCATGGAAGAATTTTTTTGGATCAATCTACCTCGAGATTCGCATTTGAATAACCGAATCAGGAATTATAAACTATTCCCTTACGGCAAAATATGATTTTAAATAGGCAATCCAGACTAAGATATGGTGACGATATCCAAGGAGGCAAGAGAATGAATTGAATAATCTATCAAGGCTAGATCATTAATTCTATGAAGCCCTGCCTTACCAAGGGAATAATCTATCCACATTGGATCATATCGTCCTATCAAGAGACAATAATGTAACTATGGGAATCTGACAACTATCAAAATTACTAACTCCTCATCTAAGTTGCATGGCCTAGACTACCCATCGGTAAACTTGTATAAGGGACTCCTAGTCCTAGTCATTCTCGTAAATTAAATTAATTTCTAATTCGTGAATGAGCATTTTCAGTCGCAGGCTCGCAATAGTACGACTAACTTAAGTACTATCACGAGTTTGCATGATTTGCAAAGACTGACCTGCATGGGCCACCACAAAAACTTGTCACGACCCGCACCCATTTTTTTTAATTTATTATTAAACGGATACGAGACGTGTCCAAGCCAGCCTACGCCGCAGCGTCGGCGGTAGAATGCTGTCACGGCCATGAAGATCAAAATTACAAATAATACTCATTCAAAAATTAATTTAATTTACAATGATCACAACTTTTACATTTGCAGAAAATATAAACTTGTACAAATATTGAATGACTAATACTCAATTATCTAACTAGTCTCTAGGCCTTTGACTGCAAGTATTCCCGTCACTCCCCAAGCTAAATGAATCCACGGCTAACCTAAAAATGTTGGTTTCCAGTCAGGAATGGAACGAGCATAATTCACTAAATGCAATTTCAAATAAAGAAAATGACTATAAAACAAAGGTTAGACATCAATCATGGGTTTGAAAATAAGCATGAAATACGAAAACCAATAGTAAATAAATAGACACAAAATACTCTTCCCGACTGTTAGAAGTACCTTTGATATGTGATCGGTCTGGGGTACAACACCGCACGGTCTACAATGTCTACTCACGGGCTACAATGTCTACTTGCAGAAAATAAACACGGGCTATACTACTTGCAGAAAGTAAACACGGGCTATACTACTTGCAGAAAGTAAATACGGGCTATACTACTTGCAGAAAATAAACACGGGCTACACTACTTGCAGAAAATAAACACGGGCTACACTACTGCAGAAAATAAACACGGGCTACACTACTGCAGAAGGTAAACATGGGCTACACTTCTGCAGAAAATAAACACGGGCTACAATGTCTAACACGGGCTATGGTCAGATCACATATCTTTGGTACTTCTAATTTCCGACTCCATAATTTATAATAGAAAATAATCACATAACCAATGACCAACCAATAAAATATAGTGAAAATCAATATCGAAATGCAGACAATAAACTGTACTCGCCTGTGGTCCTGTGCTGGTGAAATCGATGATCCAAACCACTCAATATGCCACTATAGTCAAAGCCCGTACAACAGTCCCCGAAAGCTGAAATAGACAATACTAATGATCTCAGAATAGTCCAATTAGCTAGAATTGCCTGTCCTTAAGTCTAATTCTGGACACAGGGGCAAAACGGTAATTTCGGGCCAAAACGGTGTCCGTCGTTGGACCCGCTTTGCACCGAAAAGCGTGCTAGAGTCAATGGTCTCTAAAGTCATCAAACTACATGTCTACGGATCCAGTTTTCCGATACGAACCCAACCGTATGTCCAAAGTTGGATTCCGACGGGCCGTGCACAAAATCGCCCGTTGAGTGGGAACGTAGGGCCCGCAAAACGACGATTTTATCAATGGTCTCAGAATCGGACCAAACTTGGCATACATGACCAGAAAAATGATACGGTTCTGTTAGCGCAAGTTTTGTCTCGATCTGACGAGTGTGCACAAAGTAATTGAAAAATTTGCACAGAGGCCGATACGGTGAATTTCGACGGATACGCATCAAGTTCGTCGCGCACACGCGACCAATTTGAATTCCGTCAAAGCCCACACGACCACGAAGTTGTTACGCAGCTTTCGATGCCTTCGGTGCGCGACCACGTCGCCCGGAATGGCGGGACGGACGTTGTGTGGATGATTTTCAAATTTTCGAAAATACTTTTCGTAGTTTTTTTTTTCGATTTTCAGAATCAAATAACTTCCTATATAATAAGTGTAAATTAGCTCTACAAAAAGCGTTTAAATCTCGTATAGGTTGTCTAAACTTCGGTTTAAATAGTTTCTCAAATCTGTCGATCGTTCGACCGAAAATAGGCTTCCAAATCGAGTGTTTAGGCTGTCCTAATGTCCTGTTTCAGTCAGTTTTTCGACGATGTTTACGTCGAATTTCTAAGCGATCTGGGTATGATTACGAAATTCTATTTAATAGGGTATAAAGAGGGTTAGATTAGGTTTACATAGGATCTTCTAGATAGGAAATTGATGGAGCATACAAGAAGAAAGGGGTTTACAAAGAGGGGCACCTTGCTGCGGCTGTCGTCGCGTTTCTCCCGCGACTGTACGCGCGCGCGGATTCGCGGCGCCCCTGGCCGGCCTCCGGCGACCTCACGCGGCGGCGCACGGTCGTGGGGCGCCGCCCAGTCATCGGGGAGGGTGGCGGTGCGGTTGAGGCGTCGAGGAAGCTAGGGTTTTGTAGCGTTTTCTCGAGTTTTGTTCGTACTGTAATATATATACCTATACGAGAAGAGCTCGGGTTCTTCTCTGTTGCACAGGGGAGTTGGGCCGAGCATGGTTGAGCCTGGGAAAGGCTCTGCTGTTGCTCCTTGGTTAATCCAAGGAGTCCCAGGGTCGGCTCTACTTGGGAATTTAAGCAGGGCTCGGCTTGGGCCTAAGCTGGGTGTTCTCGGTTTTCAACCGAAGGAAAGGGTGTTCCCTTTTACTGCATCTGCTGTTTATTCATTCCTTCTATTTCCTTTTTTTTTCTTTTTCTTATTCTCTTTTACTTAATTGCTACAAACGAATGTACCTATATATTAAATATATCAATACATATATTATCTGCTACATATTAGTACATATATATATATACTCATATAATTACTTATATAATAATTCTCCAAAATATCTAAATAAATATTTTTAGTAGAAAAATACAAATCTATATATATATATATACACACATTCGTATACAGTATATTTGCATACCCCTCCATACACATACACTATATATATAATATATATACACATTCTCATTTGTACGCGTATGCTTATATAATCCTATATATACATATTAACCCATGCACATTCATTTGACCGTGGAATAATATAACCAATTAATATTAACTAATATTGTATAATAATATCCTTGATATTATAATAACAATAATAAATAAAATAAATAATAATAAATATTAAAAAAAATTCGGGAAGGGGAGCTACACAAATTGGTCCAAGTAAGGCATGAAAATGCGATTCATGAGGTCCATGAATACGGCCGGCGTATTGGTTGCTCCAAAGGGCATAACAAGGAACTCCCAATGCCCATACCTCGATCTGAATGCTATCTTCGGGATGTCCTGCTCTCTGACTCTGATCTGGTGGTATCCTGACCGTAAGTCGATCTTCAAAAACACTGAAGCCCCTCTAAGTTGATCAAACAAGTCATCTATCCTCGGAAGAGGGTATTTGTTCTTGATTGTCACTGAATTCAAGGTACGATAATCAACACATAGCTTGGACGTACCATCCTTCTTTTTCACAAGAAGCATCGGGACTCCCCAAGGCGATCCACTAGCACGGATGAATCCCTTGGTCCTCAGTTCTTCAATCATCTTATACAAAATCTCCAACTCTGAAGACGCCATTCTGTAGACTCGCTCTGATACTGGTGCTGTCCCGGGAAACAGATCTATAGTGAACTCAATCTCCCGCTCCGGCGGCATCCCTGGAAGCTCCTCTGGAAAGACATCTGGAAACTCTTCAACTATCCGGGGTAACTGCACTGCTGCTACTGCCATCCGCAATGCTGGGGAAGATGGCTCCACTGTGCCTCTGGAAAACGAAAACTCTGGCTCGCCGGGGATACTAAAGATAACTCTGCCAATATGGCAGTCTATCCTAGCATACTGGTTCCTCAACCAATCCATGCCTAGGACTACATCATAGTCTGCCATAGGAAACTCTATGAATCTAGCGGGGAACTCCCTACCGCTAACTACGATCCGACACGAGGAAAATACTCGATCTACTCCCACAAGGCCATTACCAGTAAGTATATTGAGCCTCACTGATAATGACTCGGGCTCCAATCCTATCCGTGTCGCAAATCATGAAGACATAAATGAATGCGATGCACCAGAATCAAATAATACAGATGCTGGAGAGGAGTTGACGAGAATAGTACCTGCCACAACCTCACCTGGTGCAACTTCTTCTTCCATAGCCATCATCATGGCCTGACCTTGTCCCCTGGCTGCTGGTCCCCTCTGCTGGAAACCTCTCTGCCTATTCTGGGTCTGAGCTTGGGCTTGTGCATACTGCTGGGGGTGCTGTTGCTGGAATGCCTGAGACTGAGGCGGCAAGGGCATCGAAGACTGATACTGCTGCTGCTGAACTGGTGCTGGGGCCGGTCCTCTCACCGAAGAGCTAGAAGGGTTGGATGCTGATGAACCACCCCTATTCGGGCAAGCCCCTATCCTATGATCTGCTGCTCCACAAGCCAGGCACAATCCCTGCGCCCTGCGACAATCTGCCACTACATGGCCTGGCTTCTCGCAATAAGAACATCCCATCGCGGAAGTCTGCTTCTGCTTCTGCTGCTGCGGGTACGTCGGGGTCGAATGTTGAACCGACATTACTGAGGCCGCCCGCCTCGGAGTCCCAATGGTCAAACTTCTAGCTGACGGGGCTGGAGCTGATGATTGGTGCATCTGACTATGGGACCGCTTCCTACTTCCGGTCCTATCTACGATCCTCTGGGAGGTGTACTCATGCCTCCTAGCTGCTCTCAAGACTGCGTCGAACGTCTGGTGCTCGAACTGCTCAACTGCCAATAAGATCTCCAAATGCAGTCCCTGCTGGAACCGCTGGGCCCTATCAAACTCGGTCGCCACCAAGGTGGGGGCAAACCTACTCAGCCTAGAAAACTCGGTTACATAACCATCGACTGTCCTGCCTCCTTGCTTCAAGTTGGTAAATCTGGTCTGCAGGTCGTACCGAGCCACAGCATCAAAGTACTTCGTCTGGAATCTCTCTCTAAACATTGCCCAAGCAATGGGTGCCACTAATCCCATGGCTTGCGCTGCCCACCAACTGCGAGCCAAGTCCAACAACTGCAGGCGTATCACCGCCACCTTCTCATTCTCGGGGGTCCTAGCTGCTTCCAGAATCACCTCGGTATCCTGAAGCCATGCATCTGCGGCAATCGCATCCTCGGTGCCGTCGAAGAAAGGAGGGTTCAAGCGCTTGAAGCTGTTGGCCGCCTGGTTCCCTGGATGTCCGCCTCGGGTCAAAGCATCTTGAACTGTCTGGTACAGGGCGTCGCTTCGACGATCCTGGGAAGCTATTAAGGTTCTGATGAGGCCTACTAAGGTACCATCATCTGGCTCTACGGGCTGGACGGGCCGAACCGGTGACTCTCCTCTAGTAGGTATCACTCTGGAGGCGACTCCGGAAGGCTGGGCTTGATCTCCAGGTTGCTGCTGGTCCACGGAAGGTGCTCCTCCTCACTGATTGGCAGGGTTCGGTACAGTGCCGCTGAAGAAGACGACACAGGGAAACATTAAGGAAGGACCAGGACAGATCAACGATACAAGCATGTAATCAGGGAAAGAATTTCAGGGATTTGAAAATACGGGCGGAGATCAAGGGCGAATACTGATTGAGACATCTATTCGGTAAACCCTCACATTTCTTGATTGACAAGACCTGCATGGGCCACCACTTAAACCGTGTCACGCCCCAGAACCAGAATACTGGAGAGCGGGGGCAGACATAGCCAGCTACGTATATTGAAATGGAAACTACCTCAATATACGGTCACGGCTGTCTAGAAATATGAGGGTTCACTACAATCCAACAGTCTCTTATGGTCATGAACAAGCCTAGTGTCTCAATCACAAGCAAGTAAGTAGGATCACAAGATGTATGATCATTAAATATACAATAATAAGGCATCCCAAATATTACATATTCAGCTGATCATGAAGCTAGTCGTACAAAATACGGGACTAGCAAGAGTTAAGTCATACATGATCAACCCTAGGATTTTTTAATCATGTTTACAGCCCGTAGGCAGACAGTAAGTAAAAGTGCATCGAGCTAACAGGTGCTCGTCGGCTAAACGCCTCAAAAGAATAACTTTATAATAGAGTGAGCGAAACAAAATAGAAAATCTACTCGTAGCCCGGGTTCCTTCTAGTCGCCACCATTGGACTGGAAGCTCGGAAGATCCTCGGAAGCTGCTCCGAAATCTGGCCACACAAAACCAGCTGGGTCAACCCCAGAAAGAGCAAGTGCCACTAGGGGGCCACGAAATAAGAACAAAAGCCAGCAATCAGCACAAGAAGATCTAATATTAAATTAGAATTTACGAAAACATGCCAGGATGATATACGACGAGATAACCATGGAACTATTCCGATAACCAGGTTACAACCCGTAAACCAAACAAGGACCGGGGTTGTAATCCTTCATCTGAACAGAACTTGGTTTCCCACCATTTATCGACAAGATAATAATATAAGAAATCAAGACAGGAAGAAATCTTGCATGGGATCAAGACATGACTAGACTGGTTATATCTCATTCAATCAATCACGGCCAAGCAGATCCTACGGCTTACCACTTTAATTAACTAGGGTTATCACAGGCCTAATTACTAACAAGATGCAGTGAGATTGTTCCACAGCTACAAGCCCTGCAGACCATCCAGGTTACCCAGGTCAAAAATTAGGGGTTGAATTCAGGTGGGTACATCGCCCAGAAGACAAATGTACCCTTAGGTGACTTAGAGGGTACAACACGCGACGGTGTGCTAGAAATGTGCCCTACTCGAAGGCAGGCTACAGATCCCAAGAGCGTCCAGGTAGCGGAATTGCCTGTAGCTGTGTCATCTCTTCATGACTACTGAGTTATTCTAGTTATTAACCTTAATTTATTTTAGTAGGTACTCCTGACCGTGGTACTCAGGAGTCCCATCCTAGACATGATGCAAGACAGGACAAGTGGATTTAACAAGCAAGCAAGAAAGAACAACCCACGGTGTCAAGGCAGGTCAAGTTAAGTTATCAAGATAAATCATGTCAGGGTACTTGTCAGGAGTGCGCCACAACGGGCCACTATCATGTCAGGTTGGTCATGTCAGGAGTGCACCACTATGGGTCACTGTCGTGTTATGCTAGTTCCTTGTCATACCATGCCATGTACAATAATCATTCCAAACATGTTAAGTAAAAATCAAGTTCGTGACAAAAGGCGTAAGGATATAAAATGGGCATAAAATATCTAATAAAATATCAAAATACAGGGCTATAGAAAAGCCAAGCTTAAAGATATAAGACCAAAACTCCAAGAGCCAATGGGTTGAGCAAGGGATCAGAGGAGCAGCGTAGGTGAAAAGTCACGCACGTTGAGAGAGCAGCGTTGGTGAAAAGTCACGCACGCTGAGAGAGCAGCGTAGGTGAAAAGTCACGCACGCTGAGAGAGCAGCGTAGGTGAAAAGTCACACACGCTACAGAGAGCAGCGTATGTGAAAAGTCACGCACGCTGAGAGAGCAGCGTTGGTGAAAAGTCACGCACGCTACAGGAAGCAGCGTAGGTGAAAGTCACGCACGCTGAGGGAGCAGCGTAGGTGAAAAGTCACGCACACTACAAGGAGCAATGTACGTGAAAAGTCACGCACACTCAAGGGAGCAGTGTACGTGAAAAGCCACGCACGCTACAGGGAGCAATGTACGTGAAAAGTCACGCACACTCAAGGGAGCAGTGTACGTGAAAAGTCACGCACGCTACAGGGAGCAATGTACGTGAAAAGTCACGCACGCTCAAAGAGACACGCTTCCAACAGGAAGCGTACTCAAGCCTGCGTACGCACGCTAAAGAGCGCACACAGCTCAGTGTGCGTAAGCTAAACAGCTCTGCATACTGCTCACTGTCTTCTCCAAACAGCAGAACACCATAGATGAACCCAAGGCTTTAAAGCATCATAACTTGGCCATCCGAACTCCAAATCCAGATTTCCAAAGTTCCAACTTGGGTAGAATTGAATGCTCTTCCACATGGAAATACCAAAACCCATAAAAATCCAACTTAAGGAGATCAAACCATGCAAAATCCGAAAATAGAAATAACTTAGATCTAGAGCAAAAGAGACTTCAAATCACAAAACACCAAGTTCTAATATTGATCACCATATCCTAATCTAGCAACTGAACCAAGAAAATAGGGCTCTCATGAAGTAGCAAGGTGCACTTGCCTAGGGTTGGGAGAGTTGTGGAGGAAGGAGAAGAAGAAGAAGAAGGAAATTAATGGTGGAAGTTATGAGGAGAGAGAGTGGTAGGTAGGGATATAAAGAGGGGGAGTTGTGGTGTGTTGAGGGTGGAGTATAGGGCTAGGGTGTTCCAACACATAAAACCGAACCAAACCGAACCATCCCCAATAAAACCGAGCCATGCCAAAACCCAAAATACGGGAAATACCGAAATCCCACAAGTTTGAAAAAAAATAAAATACATGCCAAAATCTAGATACGAGTATAAATACGAAATACGAGAAAATATGGGAAATTTGGGAAATGAGGGTGACAACTCTACCCACCATAAAAGAATTCCGTCCTCGGAATTTAATCAAGGAGCTAGAGATTGTCACGACAAGCTACATTAAGCACAGGCAAGTTACACTAAGCAGTTCAATCATACAATCATACAATGCAAGCAAGGAAGGGAAAGCGTAAGGCATAAGAAAGATATTATACCTCACGAGTCAAACAGGTAGGGATATCGCGATCGGATGTCGTCCTCACGCTCCCACGTTGACTCACCTAGAGAGTGATGACCCCAAGCAACACGGGCTAATTTAATAGTCTTGTTCTTGAGTATCTTCTTCCTCCGATCCAATATAGACATGGGCCTCTCCTCATACGAAAGGTTGGTACCAAAAACCAATTCCGAATGGTCTAGGATATGGCTCGGGTCCGGAATATACCGTCATAATTGGGACACATGAAATACATTATGCACCTCACTTAGCGACGGCGGAAGAGCGAGACGATAGGATACATCTTCTACTCGCTCTAGAATATCGAACGGCCCTATATACCTAGGACTAAGCTTTCCCCGCACGTCGAAGCGAATGACGCCGCGGTTAGGCGAGATCCTAAGGAATACATGGTCGCCGATAGCAAATTCTAAGGGACGCCGATAAGCATCGGCCCAATGGCGCTGGCGGTCCTGGGCAACTCGGAGGTGATCTCTGACCTTCCTGACCACTTCAACCGTCTGGGAAATCAATTCGGGTCCGAGCATCTGCCTCTCCCCGACATCGTCCCATGCTAGCGGGGATCTGTACTTCCTGCCATAAAGAGCCTCGAAGGGTGCCATCTGGATACTGGCCTGATAACTGTTATTGTACGAGAATTCCACCAGGTGCAGATGATTCTTCCATGAACCACCGAAGTCAAGGGTGCAAGATCTCAACATATTTTCAAGGGTCTGGATTGTGCGCTCTGATTGACCATCCGTCTGCGGGTGATAAGTTGAGCTGAATTGAAGGCGAGTTCCTAAACTCTTCTGCAAGCTACGCCAGAAGTGTGATGTGAATCTTGAATCCCTGTCCGAGATGATGCTGGCTGGCACACCGTGAAGCCTGACAACCTGCCTGAGATACATCTCTGCTAGCTATGCCGTCGACTGTCCAACTCTGAATGGAAGAAAGTGTGCCACCTTGGTAAGCCTGTCCATAATTACCCAAATAGCATCTCTGCCGGCCGGAGATCTGGGCAATCCGGTCACGAAATCCATGGTTATATGCTCCCATTTCCATTCTGAGATTGGTAAGGGTTGAAGAAGTCCAGCGGGCCTCTGATGTTCAGCTTTAACCTGTTGGCAAACCAAACACCGAGAGACAAACCAGGCTATCTCCCTCTTCATGTCATTCCACCAAAAATGCTGACGAATATCACGGTACATCTTCGTACCACCCGGATGAATAGAATCCTATGAACTGTGGGCTTCTGCCATGACTTTCTGTCTGATATCTCTACTAGGTACACAAAGATGAGTGCCGTGCTGAAGTGTACCGTCTTCATGGATACATAACTCTGGCCTCCTTCCTGCTTCCCACTTTGCTCTGAGTCGCTGGATCTTGGAATCTGTTGACTGCGCTACCCGGATTCTCTCAACTATGCTGGACTGAACCTGCAGGCTGGCCATCAATGCCACGCTGGTTGGAAGAACCACTTTAATTCCCATCTTCTGAAGATCTGCCAATAATTCTGGTTGTGCCGTCAAGAGATAAACTCTGGCTCTCCTGCTCAATGCATCTGCTACAACGTTGGCCTTCCCGGGATGATACAGCAAATCCATGTCATAGTCCACCAGTAGCTCGAGCCATCTTCTCTGCCGCATATTAAGGTCCTTCTGGGTGAAAACATACTTCAGGCTCTTATGATCAGTAAAGATCTCCACTCTATCTCCGTACAAGTAGTGTCTCCACAACTTCAAAGCAAACACTACCGCCGTCAATTCTAAGTCGTGGGTCGGGTAATTCTTCTCATAATCACGCAGTTGATGTGACGCATAAGATATTACCTTCCCATGCTGTATCAAGACACACCCCAATCCTCTGCCTGAAACGTCGCAATAAACTGTGAATCCTCTGGTCCCATCTAGAAGTGTGAGAATGGGAGCCGTTATCAAACCTTACTTCAACTTCTCAAATGATTCCTGACACTCTGCTGTCCAAACAAACGGAAAGGACGACATGCGGGTGACAAGGCATCACTCCAGATACGAGTATAAATACGAAATACGAGAAAATATAGGAAATTCGAAAAATGAGGGTGACAAGGCATTACTCTCCAGGTGAGTCTACTTGGGAGAGAGAGGACGACATGCGAGAGCGTTTCCCTTATCTCTTCGAGCCCTGAGGTATAATTTTGTTTCTGTATGTGATTCAGTGTATGTTTATTTTAATTTTGAGGACAAATTTTTTTAAGGTGGATAGATTTGTCACCCCCAGTTTTTATGAATAGGGATATTTTGGTAATTTTCCACTTTAAAATTATTTTGGAATTATTTATTTATTTATTGTATTATTTTGGGGTTATTTGAGTCGGGTTCGAATTTTAACTCATTCCGACTTGTATCGGGGACCCGGGGTAGTGTTGACTCTAGCGGGCCCACACACTAGTTATCCATGGCCCACATGTTAGTATTTTAGTTAGTGACTAGGCTAATTATTTTTGGTTAGGATTAATTTGGATTAGTGGTTTTAGGAATGACCAAACTAGCCCCGACTTAAACCCCTTTCCATGTATTAGTAAATAGACTAGAGAGGGGCTTTTGGACTTTTTCTAATAGGACAAAACAGCCCTTTCTTGGCCGGCCACACATGGTGTGGATAGGGATTAGCCATTCATTATTTCCTTTTCTATTCTCTCTTGTTCTTCCCCAATTTTTCTAGAGAGCAAACCCTAGAAATTTCTCCACCAAATTCTTCCATTTCTCCACCAAATCTTCTTCCTTCTCCATTCTAGCCAAGGAGGGAGCTACCCAAGTTTGAGAGGATTCGGAGCTTGTTCGTGTCCATTTGGGATTCCTACGTGTCGGTGGCGTATCGGGATCGATTCGAGTCACCGGGAGGTATAAATCCCTTCTCCTTCTCATTCTTTCCATGCATTAGGATGATTTTAACCCATAGGAATGACCCACTTGGTTTTGTGTCCATTGGTGTCCATTTCGTGTCTATTTGGACACTTGTAGAGGTGTCCAATGTGTAGGATCGTGTCCTAATGGGGAAAACCCTATTTGGACACTTGTGTAATTATTTGTATATTGATTTTATGTTGTTCTAACATTAATTCCAGATTTTACTATGTGTTTAGAATGTGTTTCCCTATGTATCATATTGTATCATATTTCTAAAATCTATATGTGTATATATGTGGTGATATATATATATATATATATTAATCTCTATGTATATATATATGTATATATATATTGGTTTATATATATGTGGATATATACTATGGTGGGAATGTGTGGCATTGTATTGGTATGGGGGGCACACAGGTTCGGCCAAGTAGGAGGATGAGTGAGTGTGTGTGTGTTGGGGTAGAAGTGTGTGTAGTTGTAGTGTATGAGGAAATGGTTGGGAGGTGATGAGTGTTAGATAGAGGGATGTTGAGAGTGTTGTGAGTGTTTGGAGGAGGAGGGAATACCCACTCCCTGCTATTCCTAACAGAAGCACTTGCCCCCATATTTCAGTCCTGCACATCCCTATAGTGGCTGTCCTATTTTGACACAAAACCAGTCCATGACATGCCTAAAAACAGCCCCTTATATCACCCTATATGCTGTCCCAACAGTCCCCCATGAACCATCACAAATCAGCCAACATTCAGCCCATATAACTGTCCCAACAGTCCAAGAAAACCCATCACATAGCTGTCCCATTTGGCCTACACACAGTCCCCTCAAACCCTTCAATTTAGTCCAGAATTTCCTCCATTTCTTGGCTGTCCATGACAGTCAAGAACAGGCTATTTCTGTCCAGATTCCCCCCCTATGGCTTTCATTTACACCATAAATTCAGTCCCTAATGTGCTGACCAAATATCAGTCCAATTGCTTCACAAATCAGCCCTTGTTTGCCCCAACCTTCAACCTTAACACCACCACCAAAATCACTTCATAACAGCCCAGGAATCACCCTTAGTGGCTGTCCTTTATTGCACCACATTTCAGTCCTACATACCACTAAATTTTAGTCCTAACAACCCATTCATGGCTGACCTATTTAACCTTATATCAGTCCACATAGGAGCTTGTGTGTGTGTGTGTGTATTTGTGAGGTTGTGTGTAGGTATGTGAGAGCCTAAGTAAGTGTATCTAGTAGTCTATAGGTTAGACTATGTGTAGACTAGTAGGAAAGCTTATAAGTGAGTGATATATGTAAGAGTGTTGTGTGTGAGTGTGAGATGTGTGGGTGCTAGAGTGATGTGAGATTCATGATATCATGGTAAGGTATTGGTAGGATAATATAGGTTTTACCTAGAAATAGGGTATTGGAGTCTAGAGTCTAAGATAGGACTAGAACTTGATTCTCTTGGTTGGTAATATCAAATATAGTGCTCATAGACGAGATTTGATGTCGGTTGACCATTTTGACCAAAAGTCAACAAAAGTCAACCGAGAGTCAAACTTAGTCTTTAAGCGACTAAATTTGACCGAAACCAAACCAGAGTTGACTAGTTGATTGAAAGTCAATAGTTGGTCAACATTAGACTAGTTTGACCTAGGGTTGACCTAGAGTTGCCCAGAGTTGACCAGAGTTTACTTTTTGACCAAAAGTCAACTGTAAGTCAACCTTTGACTCCGTTCGACCTAGTTTGACTTGGATTGACTCCCAGTGACCTAGTATGACCTAGTATGAACTAGTATGACCTAGTATGACTCAGTTTGACCTAGATTGATCTAGTTTTGACTTAGACTTGCATTCATGACTTATATTAGTTTCCTTTTCAGTATAAAGCCCTGTTTGACTCATAGTATCTTATTTTAGGTCTGTGATCACTCTGAACGTCTGTTCACCTTATCAGCTCAGGACCACAGGCGAGTACATTCACTGATAGTTTTCATTGTCTTGATATCTATTATATCCGATTCAGTTGTAGTGTTTTACATGATTCCTGACACGACAGTTCACGGACTAGTATGCGTCGGATCCTGTTATGAGATGTTATTCCTAGACTTTCATGGTATATGGGTATATGATATTTCTGTATTTTCTGTACTTATATTGACATTGATTTGGGAGTATGCTGGCCCCCTACTCTAGAATCCTGTGTCATGACGTGCCATGTCCGGATCCGTAATACTATTCAGGAATGGAGGAATTATTAAGGGTTATGTGATCAAAGCCTTCCTGTAACTATTTTGCGAGCGCCACCCTCACCTCACGTAGGGTATAGCAGATACCCCATTACCAGTTATCCAGGTTCGACGGCATGTCTCTCCGTTGAGGACACCGCGGATTGCCGGACCAAGTGGATAACTCTCTCTTGACTCCCTACCGATCATATATCACTCTAATAGTTCAAATCACCTTTTACATTTATTAGCGTATCTTATATTCCAGTTCAATTTTACTTTCTGTACTTCTCACCATAATATGATTTCATTTCTCACATGCTCTACCTGTCTTTATACTGTACCATGATTTGAGACTAAGTCCTGTTTGAAAGAAGGGTTACAACTCCGGTCCTTGTTTGGTTCAAGGGTTGTAACTCGGCTTTCAAATGGTTCCCAAGTCGCCTATATCTTTGTCTTGTATTTCATTATTACTGTCTCTTATAGTATTTCTTAATTCATATGGAACTGCTGTTGGTATTTGTACTTGATCATTTTCTTGACAGGATACCGTTGACAAATTTTACAGATGATTCAGAGGCTGATTGCTCGACCTACTATGGGGTTGAGTCTGATGGATTAGACTTAGACCGTGGCTTATTGGTAGAGCCACTAGATTTTGCACACCCTGAGTAGCATAGTTTAGTTAGGTTTGCCTGGCCTGCGAGCCAGCTAGTACATTTCAGTTTTGTAGTATCTATTACATATATTTTCTGAGACTCTGGATGTTTGTGTATAGCTCTAACTTGTGGATCTTGGACTCATTTCCTGTTTTATCTATCATTTTCTCCTCCATGCTATCTACCTTAGTTTTGATATATGTGATTGAGACTGTATTGCTATGTCACCTCCATTCGGAGTGTATATACTGTATAGGTACATTTATCTGTTTTAGTCGTAGTATTTACAGACCCTATATACAGCATTCTATCGCCGATTCTGCGGCGTAGGCTGGACGTAACCACGTGCTTGTGTCCCTCTTCAGGGTGCGGGTCGTGATACTTTGCTTGGCTGTGAATGTTGGATGGAGTCCAATCCTGTCTAGTCTTGTCTAGATCCAGTACATGGCTATCTCAGGACATGATTGCTTACGCCTTACTCTTAGCAGTAAATGGCTAGAGACCCAGTTTTGTTTAGGCGAAGGGTTACAATACTGGTCCTTGTTTGGTTTAAGTATTGCAACCTGGCTTCCGGAATAGTTCCTCGTCCTCTCGTCATTTGTTGCCCTATTTATATTTAATGTTTTTCTATTATTATTATTATTGTTTTTGTTCTGACATGCGGGTTTTAGTTCTTAAGTGAAGCCTCCCTTGTGGCACTTTCTCTTTCTGGGGTCTGACCCAGCTGGTTTTGTATGGCCAGATTTTAGAAGAGCACCCGAGGATCTACCAGCCTTCCAGCCAAATGGTGAACACTAGACGTAACCCTGACAACAAGTGGGTTTTATTTTGCTCTTTCACTCTATCGTAAATTATTCTTTTGAGGCGTTTAGCCGCCGAGCAAGTGTTAGCGCATGTTAAAATATTTCTTGTCTGCCTAAGGGCTGTAACATGATTGACAAATCCTAGGGTTGATCATGTATGACTGAAACTCTTGCTAGTCCTCGTATTTTGTACGACTAGCTTCGTGATCATCTGTATATGAAATGTATGAAACACCTTACTATTGAATATCTGATGGTATAACATCTTGTAACTATTATTACTTCTTAAGATTGAGACACTAGGCTTGTTCTTAACCATAAGAGACTGATGGCTTGTAGATAAACCCTCATACATCTAGATAGCCGTGACCGTATATCGAGGTAGATTACACTTTATATATGTAGCTGGCTGTGTCTGTTCCCCGCTCTCCAGTATTCTGGTTCAGGGGCGTGACACTTATGAGATGGTTAGGTCAATGATGAGTTATTCAGATTTACCAGATTTGTTTTGGGGATATGCCTTAGAGACTGCAGCTTATATTCTGAACTTTGTTCATTCTAAGTCAGTACCTCTTACTCCCACAGAGCTATGGATTGGGCATAAGCCTAGTCTGAAACATGTTTGAATTTGGGGTAGTCCAGCACATGTGCTGAATAGAAAAGCAGATAAGTTGGAATATTGTACAGAAGTATGCTTGTTTGTAGGCTATCCAAGAGGAACGAAAGGAGGTTTATTTTATAGTCCTAAGGATCAGAATGTCATTGTTAACACCAATGCCCGATTTTTATAGGAAGACAATGTGATGAACCATATACCCACAAGTAGAGTTGTTCTAGAAGAACTGAGAGATGAGACACCAAGTACTTCAGTACCAACAATACAAGAGGATGAACCACAAATAACTGCACAACGTGTCACAAATGTTACACCGATAGTGCCTCGTCGTAGTAGGAGGGTTGTGATACAACCTGATGGATATATGTTCTTGGAAGAGTCGTTAGACTTTATCCCTGAGGAACAAGATTATGGTCCCTGTACCTACAATGAAGCATTCCAAGATAAAGATACAGAGTCTTGGCAAAAAGTAATGATATCTAAAATAGAATCTATGGATTCCAATCAGGTCTGGAAGCTTGTAGAACCACCCGTTGGTGTAAAAGCCATTAGATGCAAGTGGGTCTATAGGAGAAAAAGAGAATTAGACGGTAAGGTTGAAACCTTTAAAGCTCGACTTGTCGCAAAAGGTTTTACTTAAAGAGAGGGTATCGATTATGAGGAAACCTTTTCTCCACTAGCCATGCTTAAGTCTATCCGGATTCTTTTATCTATTGCAGCTCATCTCGATTATGAGATTTGGCACATGGATGTCAAGACAGCTTTCCTTAATGGAAGTCTTGAGGAAGACATATATATGAAGCAACCAGATGGGTTCATTGAAAAGGACTAAGAGCATCTTGTTCGTAAGCTTAAGAAGTCCATTTATGGACTTAAGCAAGCTTCCAGATCTTGGAACATATGTTTTGATCAGGTGATAAAATCCTATAGATTTGATCAATGTCAAGATGAATCATGTGTATACAAAAAGTGTGACAAAAATATGGTGGTATTCCTCGTACTTTACCTAGATGACATTTTGCTCATTGGAAACAATGTGAAGGTGTTATCTGATGTAAGGATATGGTTATCCAAACAGTTTGATATGAAGGACTTGGGAGAAGTAGGTAACATCCTTGGGATCAAAGTTCTACGAGATCGCAAGAAAAGGATGTTGGACTTGTCCCAAGCTTCCTATGTCGATACTGTACTAACTCGTTTTAGCATGCAAATTTCTAAGAAAGGTTTCTTACCTTTTAGGCATGGAATTGCTCTATCAAAGGAGTAGTGTCCGAGGACACCTAAAGAGATAGAGAACATAAAAGTAGTTTCTTATGCTTCAGCAGTAGGAAGCTTAATGTATGCAATGCTATGTACGAGGCCAGACATCTGCTTTGCCGCTGGCATGGTCAACAGATATCAGTCTAACCCGGGACAAGAGTACTGGACTACTGTAAAGCATATTTTGAAGTACCTGAAAAGGACTAAAGAGTATATGCTAGTTTGTCAGACAGATAGTTTAGTTCCCTTGGGATATACAGACTCAGATTTTTAGTCAGATAGGGATTCTAGAAAATCTACCTCAGGTTATGTATTTACTTTGGGAGGTGGAGCCATTGTATGGAGGAGTATCAAGAAAAAATGTATTGCTGATTCTACCATGGAAGTCGAGTATGTGGTAGCCTCTAAGGCATCTAAAGAAGTTGTTTGGCTCAGAAACTTCCTGTTGGACTTGGATGTGGTACCTAGTTTTCCTAAGACTATTATACTTTATTGGGATAATAGTGGTGCAGTTGCAAACTCGAAGGAACCACGAGCCCATAAGACAGGTAAACACATTGAGCACAAGTACCACCTGATACGAGATTTCGTAAGTAAAGGAAAGGTTGCTCTGATCAAGATAGCATCAGCCAACAACCTAGCTGATCCCTTTACAAAGAGCTTACCGGCTAAGGCTTTTGATAGTCATGTTGTGGGAATGGGAGTCAGATATGTAGCAACATGGATTTAAGTATAAGTAGGAGATTTTTAACAGTATACTGAAAAGCAGTGCTTTGAGTATAAGTGGGAGATTCTTAGGGTTATATACTAAAAGCATCACTTTTGTATTAACTTTATTTCCTTAAATTTTGAATAAGAATCATATGGACAATGTTTGCATATTATATTTTTTACAAGTGTTGATGCAAGTGTCTGATACTTTATATTGTAGATAATATGATGTGTGGTGTCACACAGAAGATAATATTATCAGTTTCCTATGGAATATATAAATGGTTCACAACCTAGATGGACTTGGACAATCTATTGAAAATGTTGTAGTGTAATCTGGTATTAGTCTATCTTCACTATAGGTTTACACTAGTGCACTTTGCGTGTATTGAACATGACCACTTGAGGTTGTTCTTTTTGTACTGACTACATAAGTGAACAGACACCTCTGTTATTATGGATGCTTGTGCTCTTAATCCAGATATAATAACAGACATGTATATGCAGTTTGCATTACTTTGAGTCATAAAAGAGTGAGATTTATTATGGATCAACAACCTCTATGAATTGGGTAATAATATTGGATGTATGATGGGCTGTTGATTATAAATAGAATCCATGTCCCGATACATCGGGTTGATGATATCCCCTTAAGGAGCTCATAAGGATTGTTATGTAAACCCTGCAGGTGGATTATATCCGACATGAAAAATAAAGTTGAGCGGTACTACTTAAGGATAAAAGATGTCGAATCAATATAGTTGTTAGTAACTTAATTTGATCGACAGACATACGATATCTTAATATGGGGAGCCAAACGAGCATATAATAAATGGAGCCCACAAACATAATTTGGGATTAGGAAGGTAGTGCAACAATAGCTCATTAGTGGATCGAGCTATTGTTAATGGGCCTGGATTGTGTGTTCAGGCTGAACAAGGGATATCCAGATCTGTTAGGAGGCCTAACCCTAATTTCTTCTCATGGTCCCTGCCGTAGCCTATATATATCCTCTATTCTCTGGCCGCCAGATGATCATTAGAAATAAGAAGCTTTCTCTAAATTTGTGATCCATGTAAGGAGAGAAAAAAGGGGCTGCCAAGGAGAAGAAAAGGTTGGGAGATCGTCGCCCACATAACATCCAACCCGATGAAGGAATACGTGCAGAAGATCTCAGGGTCGTGACTGCTTGAGATTACTAGGAACCGTTGTCTTCTTCCCGCCGCAGGTATAATTCGTGAACCCTAGTTTCCGTCTATGAAGGGTTAGAACATGTTTATATCTTTTTAAATTTCTATCAATCAATACGCACACCAAACTAGGGTCCTAGGAATCCCCAGTTCCATCACAAACATCATCGAAATCCAGAATCCCTAAATTAAGAGAAGTAAATACCCAAAGAATAAACAATAAATGATCATCAAGATTAAGATAATAAAAATTAATTTTTCAAAACTTTTCATAGTGCACTATTGAGGTAAATATATAGTATAAATGTGCACTAATAAACATATCAAGATAATGCACAAAAAGATGTGGATCGTAAATAAAATCCATATATATGGTCATATATAAAATAAACATCTTCTCTGAAAATCACAATTAAAGAGATAAATCAACGAAGTATCAAGTGAGAGCTAGTAGCAAGCTATTAATTAATAAGATGCAAGATTCTAGAAATTTAGCCATTGAGAAAGAATCCTTTAGCATGTTAACAAAGTGGTTCTAGTGACACACTTATGTTGGTGCAATTTGTAAACCCCCTAAAGTTTCATTATATTTATTTCCTTTTAATTATTAATCAATTAGAATTTTGGTAATTATAGATAATTGTTATTTATATTAAAAGACTTGTTATGAGGTTTTTTTTTTACTCTTAGGAAAATAAAAATATTCCGTATAAGGTATTGAATATTTTATTTATGCAATATACAAAAAATATTGTATTTGGTGTAGAAGCTATCTTTATATTTTCTATGTTGAAAGTTTTAATTATATTAAGAAAATATATATTTGAATATATAAAATACTTTAGTTATATTTGGGATATAGAGTAAAGTTTTTATAATATAAAAGAATATATATGTGCAAAATATACAAGTGATATTGTAGAAAATATTTTTTTTATTTTAAAAATTTATTTAAATTATTATTAGGAGTTTCTTATTATGTTAGATTTTGTATAAAAAATAATAAATAAAAGGGAAAGAGGCCCCTGCACTATTCCCTTGCGGGAACAGTAACTTGCTAAAAATTCGATAGCCAAAAAAAAGCCTCCCACACGAACAGAGCAGCCAAGACATTGTATATATATCATATTATATGCAGAACAAAACAAAACCCCTTAAATCCTAACATCTCCCTAACCCAACTCTGCCGCATGACCCTTGGCTACCCCTGACGTACGCGCGGCCGCCGCGAGCCACCGCCGGCCAGCCGTGCATGCGCGCCCGTGTGCGACAGCAACGGCAACAACAGAAGTAGCAATAACAGAGCAGCGACCCCTCGAGGTACCCTTCTTTATATGAGTCTTCCTCTACGTATATTCGATGATTTTTTAATCGATAAAAGCCTACTGGTAGATCATTTGACCCACTACAAATCCCTGCAGTTATAATGCATTAAAGTGCCATAAAATCATCAGAAAACCTGTTTTAAAAATCATGAAAATTATGACATGTTAGTGTTCCGACACCGCGGTAACATGATATTAACATTAAGGGTCTTTGACAAGGTGGCATGTTGTGAAAAGATATATCCTTACAGTTCTCCTACGTATGTTGAAGAAAACCTCTGTGCTTCCTCCGGATCATGCCGCCGGCTGTGCTGCTTCCCCCTCCTCTTCCTGCCTACTTTTTCTCCCCCGACTCTACACTTGAGCTGGATATCATATGTGGCTGAGAGAGTTAAATAAGAAGAAGGGAAGTAGGGAGGAGCAGATGGGTTCAGAGCCATGGTAGAGGAGAAGAGAAGGAAGATGCTTGATCAGCATTATCTTCCGGATCGTCCTCATCAAGGCATAACGGGCTGTTCAGCGTGCCCAGCTTCTTCAACTTCTCGCTGGCTGCAGAGTCGAAATGGGAACGAGTCCTCTTTGTCGGCCCGGAGCTCTGACTCGCACTCGTCGCCGCGCTACTGGTTTCCTCTCCTCCTCTGACGCGGGTCATAAGAAAAGTAATTTCGTACCTCTTCTTCACATAAACATCATTGCCGCCTTGTACTCGAGCCTCCTCGTCTGTGACGCTATCAAACTTCTCGGAGTCATCAGAGAAGGAGTCGAATGAGTCGGCGGTGATAGAAGATGATTGTAAGACAGGGAGCGAAAAGACAGGCAAAGAAGAGGATGATACGAGCCGAATGGGAGATTCGAGTGATAATGTAGGCACCGAGAAGTTGGATAGCGTCACAGACCAAAATACAAAATACAAAATACAGAATACAGAAACCAAAATATAAAATACAGAAACCAAAATACAAAATACAGAAACCAAAGTACAAAATACAGAATCTAAAATACAAAACACTGTGAGAACGGATGGCTCAGAACACAACCCAACCGGAGAGGATACTCTGAGAGATCCATCTGAGTAGGACGTATACTCTGAGAGATCACCTTTACAAGAATGATATCAGTAGTGGGATTGAGTGCTGAAGGAGATATTATCAAAGTATACGTCCTACTCAGATGGGTCTCTCACCGTTACTATTTTTTTCTGACAGCATGGTGGATGTGCTCCGTCAACAGATTCTTGCTCCGAGCCAAAACTTTATCCCGAAGCTCAAGTGGACATCCTTGGTGTAGAGCTCGAGTGAGAGGTTCCTGACAGCATGGTGGTCTCCTTTGTCAAAGTATCCGTGCTCGTCCTACAAACAATATGGGATGAGCACGGATACTTTGACAAAGGAGACCACCATGCTGTCAGGAACCTCTCACTCGAGCTCTACACCAAAGATGTCTACTTGAGCTCTGGGGCAAAGTTTTGGCTCGGAGCAAGAATCTGTTGAGGGAGCACATCCACCATGCCGTCAGAAAAAAATATTAACGGTGAGAGACCCATCTGAGTAGGACGTATACTCTGATAATATCTCCTCCAACACTCAATTGTAATACTAATATAATTCTTGTAAAGGTGATCTCTCAGAGTATACATCCTACTCAGATGGATCTCTCAGAGTATCCTCTCCGGTTGGTTGTCGTATCATCATTGCCGAGGGATGAGGGTCGGAGGACAGTCGACTTTATCTACGGATACATAGTTTCTGCCTCGCCAGTCGAATGGCTGCAGGGACTATGTCCTGATCACCATGTCGTAGTCCAATACAATCCAAAGATTGACACAGTACTAATTTATATATATAGTCCAATACAAATAGTCTAATACAAAAATAACCCAATACAAATAGTCCAATACAAATAAGTACTAATAGCTAATGAGAACCATGCTGCTCACGCAAACGCTCAGTGATACGATCACGCAACCACCTCGAAAAAGCGAGATCTTTGGCATGAGGAGAGATGTCATCCCTTGCAAGTGTTGTACGAATAGAACTCCCGGTCTCACTAGCTACCGGTGCTGGATGAATAGAACTCCCGGTCTCACTAGTAACCGGTGCCACTTCTTCCTTAACTGTAGGAGGAGCCACCTCAGCATTCACTATTTTCCTCAAACAACGTGTCGCTCCTCTGGTCATGGGTGCCATCTGGTAAGATCGATAGTCATAAATAATATAATTGTAACATAAACAAGCTAAAGGAACCATCATATAATTTGAGTACATTTTCGAAAGCAGAGAGATGACGGTCGGATGACAGTCAACTTTATCTACGACTACATAGTTTCTGCCTCGCCAGTCGAATGGCTGCAGGGACTATGTCCTGATCACCATGCCGTACCGTAGATTAATAAAAATAGATCTAGAGCTGGAGCCAAAATACGGTTGGTACTAACCTCAATAGAACAAACACTCTCACAGCTCAAAATACTAACACATGCTCACGCCTTACTCTTGTGACACTCCCTTTCAAACACAAACACACACCTATATGTTCCCTTACACATGTTGCCATGTTACCTGTAAAAATAGAAAACCCTTGTTGTCTATAATAAGACACAATTCACCAAAGAGAACCATACTGTAGAACTCACACTTTAAGACAATAGATGAAGGAAGACTTGTATGGAGGATCGATAGGGTTGAGCGATGTCATTTTATTCTACAAAGCGAACCATACTATATAACTCATACTGTAGAACTCACACTTTAACACAATTCTACAAAGAGTTGTCATAGGGTGTTAAGCGATGTCATTTTATTCTTTTCTTCTTTTTCTTCTTAGGATTTTTGAGTATTGGATCTTGAGACATATATAGCTAGAACTTACGAAGAATGGAGTACCATACTTCAACAAATAGATGTTGACTAATTGGTTCATATACTTGTTGTCTAAAATAAGTGTAGGAATGTTGCAAGGTGAAACAATGTATCAAACACTATATCGAAACCCAAACCCAATATGCAAATCCAAATTAATACGAAAATACACAAGTGTATGTAGGGGATTAAGTGTACAGAGGTGAAATACATATATATGCATGCTTGGGGGTGTCCACGTATCCAACAAATGGACACAAAGTGTCCAAAATCTCACGAACATACTGCATCAATGAACACATGGTCGTAATGTGTCTCCGTGTCCATTTTGGACACGAAAAACACCTCAATTAGGGTTAGGGTTTACCTTCAGTCTCCTCGCGGTGGTGGTGGAGGAGGGGATTAAGTGTACAGAGATAAAATACATATATATGCAAGCTTGGGGGCATCCACGTGTCAAACAAATGGACACAAAGTGTCCAAAACTTTACGAACATACTGTATCAGTGAACACATGATCGTAATGTGTCTCCGTGTCCATTTTGGACACGAAAAAGACCTCAATTAGGGTTAGGGTTTACCTTCAGTCTCCTTGCGATGGTGGAGGAGGAGGAGGAGGATCTCGCGGTGGAGGAGGAGAAGGGGCTCGCGGTGGAGGAGGAGGAGGAGGAGAAGGGGCTCGCCGGAGGGAAGAGAAGGGGCTCGCGGTGGAGGAGGATGATGAGCGGCGCCGGAGGGAAGGGGGTCGGGCTGTCGTCGAGGTCGGGGAAGAGCGACGGGAACAAAAAATTTGGGGAGAGGGAGAAATAAAAATTCGAACCGAGGAAACCCTATTTATCAGAAATTAGCGACGTCCGTAAATACGTCGCAAAGCGTTGGTATTTGTTTAATATTCGGCGACGTAATAATTTTTGCGACGCTAAACGTCGCTGAACTAATAAAACTGGCAACGTTTTCCGACAAATCAACGACGTTGGTTTTTATTACACTAAAGGTAGTCGCAATATGTCGCTGTTTGTCGCTATCAGCGACGTATTTTGACGCATACTTTTGGAGTCGCGAAATCCAAAAATATTAGCGACGTTTTAAGTCGGCATCGCTAATTTCGTCGCTGATATGACTTATTTTGGTAGTGAGTGTACTACCCCTTGTCCTTGTTTGGTTGTAGGGGTAGTCCACTGTTTCGATGATGAGGTATTAGATTTTGTTACGATTGGGACTATTTACTTGTGATTTATGACATAGTATATATATTCAGTTATATGGCATGTTCTTTATGTATCTTGTTACGTCCCTCCGAGGACCTGGTTATCTTTCCAGGTGTGTGCTATTGTCATTCATAGGTATTCGAGCCATGGCCGTGATCTTCTCCATTCCTTCGAAGATGATTGCTCTTGGTTCGTCTTGCCATTTTATCGATCATTTTCTTGTATATTTTCTTTTATTTTTGATTAGTTAGTAGTGGATTTGTCTTCGCACAACTACATATATAAATGACAAAGTTCATAGTTGATTCATATTAGTATTCTCTTATTTGGTGGATGAGACTTAGTTATCATAGTTTACTGTATTTTACAGCTTATATATACATACGAGGGTTCCATACATTAGAGTATACTTCGTATGTATACAGCTGGCATGTCTACGTACTTCGTCCTAAGTATTTTGGGACTGGGGGGTTACACAATTGCTTGAAAGATGACCGTTGTAGCTTTGTAATCACCAACATGTTCCATGATTCTATTTGATACGAGAAGCTTCACCTACATCAAGATACGAAGACTTTGGTATCCAAAACTTGGATCCAAATTGGTTAGCTTTGGGAATCCATTTGCACAAGTTCATATCAACAAGTATTTTAATCTGACAATGATTAGAAATGTGTCCATTTATACTGCAATAATGACAGAAAGTATTAACATTATTGCTTTGTGCAGCAGTATGAGAACGTGTAGTGGTGTGATATGATATGCATGGATACTTGTAATAGAAGGCATGGTTACGTGAAGCTTTAGCTTTGCTTGCTTCCTTTGTAAAAGATATGTCGTGTGTGACCTTGTGATGTGCTACATGTCTTGTGTTAGACTGAGTCATAGGTTGTACTACCTGCTTTTCCAGTCTAATCTCTAACTTTTTAGAGTTAGCACATATCTAATCATATTTAACAGTAAGAGCATCGATTATAAGTGCAACTATAGAGTACTTCTTTTTTGTTTCTAAGTCCTCCTTAAGTTTAGCATTTTCTTGAGTGCTTTTCTCGATGCAATCAAGTGACTCATGCAATCTAAACTCAAGTGTAGAAATCTCAGTAGAATTATCAGAAGTAGAAGTATTTTTAGCATCATTCAATAAGCAAGTAAGCTTTTCATTCTCACGCTTATATGATAGAATATCCTTTCTAGCTTGCTTATACTTATCTAGAACTTTCTTGTGTTCTTTAAGAAGATCACTGAAAGCATCAGAAAGTTCATCATAAGAAAATTCACTCTTTTCATAAAGAGTATTACTTTGTACCTCGTTAGATAATGCCATTGCGCATATATTTGTAACTAGACACGGTCTTCTTCTTCCTTGGAATTGCTTGCTTCACTTTCACACCATATACTCATGGAAGCGTACTTGTGAGACGACGATCTTCCTTCGTTTGATCGTTCATAGCAATTTTCCTCTTTAGTAGTAGTAGGGCAATATTCTATGATGTGGCCTGATCTTCTGCAGTTGTGGCATACAATCTCTTTTCATATAGGGGATTGTGTTGTACCTTAAATTTTGTTACCATCATGCACACATTTGTATCATTTTGAAGACTATCCTCCTCTATGGTGTTGCTAGTTTTGCTTTCGTAACTACACTCATAAGTAGCTTCAAAAAGTTTTCGAATTTTATGAGATGTTGTGCAAGTAAATAAGATTGAATACGTTAAAGTCTACAACACAATAGAAAGCATGATTAGCATGAATAAGGCTAGTTAACCTCTTCTCTTCCTCTGTATAACTATAATAAGGCTTGTTAATAATAGAGGAAGTAAGAGTGGAGGTGATAGTAGGCTTTTTGTCGCCATTGCAAACAATTGACCATAAGTCTAGAGACTTCAGGTAGAAGCTCATCCGTGTCTTCCAAGAAGTATAGTTCATTCCATCAAATAGTGAAGGTCTATTTGTGAACTGCCCTTCACCTGTGAATATTGTTTTCATGGCTGCCATATATAAACTCTCTAGAGTGTTATATAAGAATATAACTAATAAAGATCTACTCTAAGGATGTTTAGCCAAATAATAGAGTCCTTGCTCTGATAACAATTATAGGAACAATTGGTATGATTAGCAATACCTATGTATAAAGAGAACAAGCTCTGATACCAATTGTAGGACCAATTGGTATGAGCAATGATTTCTATATAAAGAGCGCCAATTCTGATACAAATTGTAGGAGCAATTGGTATGAGCAGTAATATCTAATAACAAGCACCCGCTCTGATACCAATTGTAGGAACGATTGAGCACCTCTAGAGGGGGTTAAATAGAGTGCGTGTGCAGTGGAATAATAATTACCACTTAAAAACATTTATGGCAGTAATCAAACAAATATGAAGTAGGCAGTATATAAGTAAATACGTAAAGTAAATAAGTTCAGAAGAGCAAAAACAAACACTAAGGTTTATACTGGTTTTCCTCTGAGAGGACTAGTCTAGTTGCGAAAACTCTTGCCAGCTATTAATCTACTATTTTGAATAGAGATTACTCCGCGTGCTTTGCTCCGAAGAACACGCCAACTTTAACACCATCATATTTTAATCCAAAGCCCACGATCAAACTTCAACATCGTCGTATTTTAATTCGAATCCACGATCAAACTTCAACACCTTTATGAAGGAAAGCTTTTATACTCCAAACTTGTACAACTCGAATACTCCTAATCGGAAACCACCAGCACTTAGAAGAACAGGAATTGTCTTGGAAATAGGAAGATTAAAGCTCTTAGTAAATAGGAAGGCTTTAGAATAGATAGAGAAGATGAAGAGTGAATGAGTGAGAATTGAAAATCTTCTCTTTTGTAAGAATTTTTGAGAAAGAGCTCGGGCAGAACTCGGTAGGGTTAACGTTCATAATTTTGAACGTTGCAGATCCAAAAGAATAGGTAAAAGTTGCTGACCAGGAGTAATTCTGGTGGACCGAGTTCGGACCGAACTCTGGCCGAGTTCGGTTAGGCTTATTTTAGGTCATTTTTGGTTCAACAGGGTTTTTGGATGCTGGTTTGGTTTGGGATCAAAGATAGGTTTGTTTTGGTTCAGGATAAACTTCTAAATGCCAGTGATCCCGACTCACAAATTATCTAGTCTCAATAAATAGAAAAATACAGAAGAAATTAGAAAAACCAATAGCCTTTGATGACATCTTTGAGCAGACTTGAAGACACCATTTTTCCTTGACGGCAGTCGTCCAAAGATAAACAGATCTGGATAGGTCGCTGGGTGGTTCAGAGAAATCTTCTGATTTAACGCCGTCTTTGGCCTGTCCTCAATTCTTTATTGGATATGTCTTAGTTTGATCATGCTTGATCATTCTTACTGTATGTCTACAAGTACATGTTAGACGAACAAAGCAGTATGATAATAAGATTACATTTAGTAAGCAGTAGGACAATGCTAAGTTTAAGTAGCAATATTATAGTAAATATATGAATATTAGTGACATCATTATGTTAAACTTAACTGATTTGTCATATTCAAAACATGATATAATCATTGCGCTAACAATCTCTCCTTTTTTTATTATGGCAAATCGGTTAAGTTTAAGATAGATACAATAGATGCATATATCACTAATAAACAAATATTACTAGAAGCTCGTGTGCTAACTTAAACTTATTTCTCTCTCGTTGACATGATAAAAAATAAGCTCCCCCGTAATAAGATATAAAATAAAATCAATCATAACAGAAGAAATATAGAAATAATCATGAACAATAATCAGGGTAGAAATTTGAAACAAACTATTCAGAACACAATCTAAGAAAGAATATAACTCTAGTTTTGTAGAAAACCAATAAAGAATTTTAATAAAAGGTAGATACCAATATAGTAGAAATCAATCATTGGTCATAAATAATTTATGAGAATTTTTTTTTTTACAGATCTAGTATAAAAATATAAAATACGAAATATAGAATATTTAGAAGATATAATTAGACTTTTAACAATGATCACAAAAATATGATTCATATTTTGCCCATACAAAATAGTGAATCACTTCCATAAAGAATATAATTATTGAAAAGAAATCAAAATAGATATACTAGAATCTATACAAAATCTATACCAAAGTTCCTGCATTTGAACTTAATCACCATAGCATGATATATGAATATACATTACATAAACATGAAGGTAATAGGGACAAAATATTTGAGAAGGAGATATTCAGTCGACTTGAATGCTCTCCCGCAAAGTATGATCAGTCTAAATATCGATAATCATGAACTTTGAGATAAATCAAGGAAGGCCAAGATAAATAATAGCTCAATATTATCAAGATAATATATGAAAATTATAACAAATAAATCCATAAAAATAGAGAACCAAGAAGAAATAAGAATAATCATATATTCTATCATAAAACTCACTATAAATCAAAATATCATGAAAACAATCAACAAAAATAAAGGAATATAGGTCCATGATAAACTAGGTATACCACATATTGAGGGTATAAATGAATTAAAACAATTAATTTGTTTTCCCCTAAAATATATATATCTAGTTCAAAAGCATTTATATGCATAAATAGATGATAAAAAAATATAAGGGATGTACAAGATATGAATCTTTCTTTCCTTTGATCAGTGCATATAAAGTTCAAGCTGAAAACAAGTATCATCTATAGGCAAGTAAAAGAAATATCCAAACGCTTAATTATGAACAAATAAAATATATCTCCAAAAAAATCTTCAAATAACAAAAAAGATTTCAAGACAGTAAAGAATTTTTGAAAACTGTCTTACTACGAATAACAGACAGATTCAAAACATCAGAAAGAAATCTAAATTTTGAAATACTGAATTTATTATGAAAATATGTCTTAATAAAATGTTCGAATGGAAGTTTAGTCCTCAGACTGAAAGATGACGATTCGAATATTTTTGTATCACGTAAATATCTTTAATTAAAGAATCCATAGATCATAAATAGTCCATTTTAAACAAATAAAACAAGTCTAGATAAATGTCCAAATAAATTGTTTTATAGATATATAGCATGTCAGAGGAATAATTGATTTGAAATAATTTAACTGCTCCCCCTTTACATGGGTATATCCAAAATTAATAGTATTGACATATTTAAATTCAAAAAATATATTTTCAAAAGTAGGAAACTAATTCAGCAAATTATTAGGTTTTCTTATCAAAGTTCATTTCTTTCCTTTTAAAGTCGTAGTATGGTGTCCATCAGATAACCGTAGGAATTAAGAAAAGAAAAGAGAGAAAGAGAGATACAATATGCCTAACTCCTCCCTAGCAAAGAATTACTGCTATAGGCAGTTATTAACTTGAAATAAGAAGAGAATAATAAAAACTTAATAAAAAGATA
The DNA here is from genome assembly GCA_029216955.1 of Iris pallida. Classification (NCBI taxonomy): domain Eukaryota; kingdom Viridiplantae; phylum Streptophyta; class Magnoliopsida; order Asparagales; family Iridaceae; genus Iris; species Iris pallida. The sequence continues at coordinate 5,216,770 of JANAVB010017197.1, read as the reverse complement.
TCATGAATACGAAAAAAAATCATCTTTAGACAAAAGAGATAATATCCATTAAATGAACACTTAAGGTGAAACAAACAAAGGATATTTCAATTTAGCATTTATAAAAAAATGATGAATAATCATAAAAGACGACGTAAATTGATCTATGCAATAATATCTCACAATAGACAAGATAGATCAACATATGCTACCTTTTATGAAAATATAAAAAGATAATATTGTCCATCAAAATGAAAGTCCAAATCTAAAGACGAAATCCATATATTTCTGCTTAAAATTGAGATCAATCCAAGGTTATAGATCGATTTAGGAAATACAAAATATTATGACGATATAAGTATATCCACTAGAATCAAAAGATCTCAAACAACAACAAAAATTCAAATCATTTGTATCTATAAGCATAAGATGTATCAATTGCATGTATCCTTATATATGCAACAAAATCATTGGGTATTAATAAAATATAAAGCATTTATAAATCAAAATATAGGGACTAGATACGTTGATGTATTCTGGAACCTAGGGGATCGGGTTCAGTGTCTTGGATCCAGAACTCGACAATAGTTGCAAGTAGACCTTAATAAATATTAAGTCTATAAAGTATTGATCACTTTGGGTTAGCTGTAGGGGACAGTTCCCAGCTAGCGGTAGTCCAAAGAATAGTACACCATGTCGTTTCAGGCTATTTACACCTGTATGACAGAAGCACCCTTTCGGCTTGAACCAAAAATAATTTGTACTTTTAAGAACATTAATTTAAAGGAATATATGCAATATCACCAAACATCGTTGAAATCTAAAATCCCTAAGTATGAGAGAAGTAAATACCCAAAGAATAAACAATAAATGATTATCAAGATTAAGATACTAAAAATTAATTTTTCAAAACCTTTCATAGTACACTATTGAGATAAATATATAGTATAAATGTGCACTAATAAAAATATCAAGATAATGCACAAAAAGATGTCGCTCGTAAATAAATATCCATATAAATGGTCATAAGTAAAATAAACATCTTCTCTCAAAATCATAATTGAAGAGATAAATCAACGAAGTATCCAGTGAGAGCTAGTAGCAAGCTATTAATTAATAGCATGCAAGATTCTAGAAATTTAGCCATTTAGAAAGAATCGTTTAGCATGTTACCAAAGTGGTTCTAGTGACCACACATATGTTGGTGCAATTGCTTGGAAGATGACCTTTGTAGCTTTACAATCACCAACATGTTTCATGGTTCTATTTGATACGAGAAGCTTCACCTACATCAAGAGACGAAGACTTTGGTATCCAAAACTTGGATCCACATTAGTTAGCTTTGGGAATCCATTTGCATGAGTTCATATCAACAAGTTTTTTAATCAGACAATGATTAGAAATGTGTCCATTCATACAACAATAATGACAGAAAGTATTAACATTATTGCTATATACAGCAGTATGAGAACGTGTAGTGGTGTGATATGATGTGCGTGGATACTTGTAATAGAAGGCATGGCTACGTGAAGGTTTAGCTTTGCTTGCTTCCTTTGTAAAAGATATGTCGTGTGTGACCTTGTGATATGCCACGTGCCTTGTGTTAGACTGAGTCATAGGTTGTACTACCTGCTTTTCTAGTGTAATCTCTAAATTTTTAGATTTAGCACATATCTCATCATATTTATCAGTAAGAGCGATTCTAAGTGCAGCTATAAAGTACTTCTTTTATGTTTCTAAGTCCTCCTTAAGTTTAGCATTTTCTTGAGTGCTTTTCTCAATACAATCAAGTGACTCATGCAATCTAAACTCAAGTGTGAAAATCTCAGTAGAATTATCAGAAGTAGAAGTATTTCTAGCATCATTCAATAAGCAAGTAAGCTTTTCATTCTCACGCTTATAGGATAGAATATTCTTTCTAGCTTTCTTATACTTATCTAGAACTTTCTTGTGTTCTTTAAGAAGATCACTGAAAGCATCAGAAAGTTCATCATAAGAAAATTCACTCTCTTCATAAGGAGTATTACTTTGTACCTCATTAGATAATGCCATTGTGCATATATTTGAAGCTAGACGAGGTCTCTATTCTTCTTTGGAATCACTTGCTTCACTTTCACACCATATACTCGTGATAGCGTATTTGTGAGACGACGATCTTCCTTCGTTTGATCATTTATAGCAATTCTCCTCTTTAGTAGTAGTAGGGCAATATTCTATGATGTGGCCTGATCTTCTGTAGTTGTAGCATACAATTTCTTTTTTATATAAGAAATTGTGTTGTACCTTAAATCATGTTGCCATCATGCACATATTTGTATCATTTTGAAGACTATCCTCTTCTTTGGAGTTGCTAGTTTTACTTTCGTACATGCACTCATAAGTAGCTTCAAGAAGTTTCCAAATTTTATGAGATATTGTGCATGTAGTAATAAGATTGAATACATTAAAGTCTACATCACAATAGAAATCATGTATTACTTTTGCATCAAGGCTAGCAAACTTCTTCTATTCCTCTGTATAACTATAATAAGGCTTGTTAATAATAGAAAAAGTAAGAACAGAGGTGATAGTAGGCTTTTTGTAGCCATTGCAAATAATTGACCATAAGTCTAGTGACTTTAGGTAGAAGCTCATCCGTGTCTTCCAAGAAGTATAGTTTATTCCATCAAATAGTGGAGGTCTATTTATGAACTGCCCTTCACCTGTGAATATTGATTTCACGGCTGCCATATGCAAACTCTCTAGGGTGTTATATAAGAATATAACTAATAAAGATCTACTCCAAGGATGTTAAGCCAAATAATAGAGTCCTTGCTCTGATACCAATTGTAGGAACAATTGGTATGATCAGAAATACCTATGTATAAAGAGAGCCATCTCTGATACCAATTGTAGGACCAATTGGTATGAACAATAATTCCTATATAAAGAGCACATGCTATGATACCAATTATAGGAGCAATTAGTATGAGCAGTAATATCTAATAACAAGCACCCACTCTTGTAGACGCATAGAAAAAGAGTAGGAAAGTCCATGCGGCCCGAAACAGAGGGAGTCTCATGCGGTTCAAAGAATCTCTTAAAGCTTCATGCGGCTCAAGAGTCCTTTAGAGCTTCATGCGGCTCAAAAGTCCTTCAGAGCCTCATGCGGCTCAAAAATCCCTAATAGCTCCAAACGGCTCGGGTAAAAGCCACGTGGCCCTATGCGGTTCACCTCTACAGCTGGCCATCAAGTAGCGGCCTCATTTAATGCCCTGACGTAACATGGCAGCTCTGACATAAAGGTGAATTGACAGCTCTGACATAAAGCTGCAATGATGACTCTGACATAATGACGCGCTCATAGAAAAACGAAGAAAATCTTTAGATAGTTGGCACAGTTCACCAAATTCCAAGAAATTTCTTTATGCAGATCGCCTGTGTGAACTTCATGCGGCTCGATCTTGAGGCCACCCTCATGCGGCTCGGTTATGAGGCCACCCTCATGCGGTTCGGTTATGAGGCCACCCTCATGCGGCTCGGTTGTGAGGCCACCCTCATGCGGCTCGGTTATGAGGCCACCCTCATGCGGCTCGGTCGTGAGGCCACCCTCATGCGGCTTGGTTATGATGCCACCCTCATGCGGCTCGGTTGTGAGGCCACCCTCATGTGGCTCGGATTAAAGGACATCCATACGGTTCAGATAAGGCCACCCTTATGCGGTTCTGACACGAGTCCACACTCATGCGGCCCAACTATGACAGTCCTCTATGTAGTTCACAACAGTTTGAACACGTGGCAGGAGTTGATCAAATCCTAACAATCCAGATTTATAGCAATCGACATAACAGGTAGTTGGGACATGTGGCAAGAGATTGACCAAGATTTATTTACTTGGATTTACTGATATCAACAACTCATCACAAAGCAGATTTGATGCAATCAACATTAACTGCCCAGATCGATTTGTTCCAATCAAACATTAACTGCTTAGATTTGTTGCAATCAACATTAACTGTCCAGATTTGTTACAATCAATATCGACGGCCCAGATTAATTTTCAACCAATAAGATCAAGGCTAATGTTCAGCAAATCCTCAACCGCCCACTTTTTAGGAAGCAATTACTGTACACCCTACTTATCCCAAAGCCCTATAAATAGCAAGGTGCCATTCCCTTACAAAAGACTGAGACACGGGCTGGAACGTGAGCAGAGACAGAGTGGACACAGAGAAAGCGGCGGCGCACAGAAGAATCTTCCCACACATCCCGAGAGTATTTCATCATCAGAGCCAAGGCTACGTCCGATCGTCTAAGGAGTAATGCAGATTTGATAGCACTCTCCCGAGCCTCTACCGTCACCCCTCAGAAAAACTAAACAATTGTACTTAGATTGCTGTACCTAGGTGTTCATCCCTAGGCTTTCTTTGTACGAGCGAGTTTGTGTTGTGAAATAAAAGTCTAGTCCTCCTATAAAACTTTTCTGTTCTTTTATAATCAATGGCAAACACGATGGCGACTCTGCTGGGGACTAACTTCTCCACGGCTGAGAAGTCGGTGACGTAAGCGGACGCAGCCAAACTTGGCTCCACACAACAGATGCTGGTCGTCCGCTTCGACCAACAGGCGTTTGAAGAAATGCTCTCCGACGGGAGCGCTGGCCCGGTCCAGAAGCGAGCCCGCACGAAGAAGGGATGCAGGGAGTGAAGGCCCAAATTATTTGCTCCTTCCCAAGCTCTGGACTAGGTATTCTCTACTGTCAGGACGACGGAGATTCACATGCGGCCCCACTTCAGACCATAGAGGACTCTGCTGTCCCCAAGTCCGACAGAGAAAAATACTACGATGCTGGACTTGCAGGAGCAAAGAGGAACTCTGTGCGGTCCAAGAAGAAGTCGCATAAGGGTGCCAGCCACATGAAGACTCATGCGGCCACAAATGCCAGCCGCAAAGGCCAGCCGCATGAAGAAGGCTCATGCGGCCAAAACTTCCAACCGCATGAAGGAAGCTCATGCGGCTACGACTGCCAGCCGCATGCAGACTACTTATGCGGCCACCGCTCCTAGCCGCATACAGAAGGTCCACACGGCTACACATATCAGTCGCATGCAGACAGCCTGCACGGCCACCAAACCCAGCCGCATACCATCTGCTCCATGCGACTCACGGTTAGTCTTTAACCGCCTCTTATGCGGTCCTGACTCCAGATGCTCTCAAGAAAATATGCCAGACTCTGTACGGCACCATTTAGACTCTTCTTACTATGCATCTTCGGGTGCTAGAGTGAAGACGTCTAGGACAGCGTGGGCTCGGCGAGCTCAGTCGGCTGTCCCAATCTCTGACCATCCGAGCGCTCCGCTCACTGTTATGCGGGCCTCCGATGGAAAGTTGTACCGAAGCACTCGAGTCCAGCCCCCGGCGGCAGACAGACAGAGTGGTTTCCAAGAGTCTCCTAACAATCATGGAGCAAACATGGTGCTAACAAACTAAGATGCTCGGGTTTTCCAGGCCCACAAAACGGGTGTAAAGGTTGCTCGGGATGCACCTTACTTGCACGACGTGATCCTTCCATGGACATCACTGCACCCAAGTCATTGTCAACTGCTGCAACAATACGGTAGTACAAGAAGACCGGCGGTCCGTCTTCCAACGACTGCAACACCCAAGTTCAGAAGACGAGGCGCTTCTCGTCGCTTCCCGCAATTCTTCTCTGAAGATCCCTGGCAGCGGGAGAGGGAAGAAAACTAATGTCTCTAGTCCGAAAATCTCAGCCAGCATGGCCAAGAAACTCACGTCCAAGCGGTTGTCCACAACCACCACCAGAGAAGTTTTTCAAGGTACCCGGTCAAAAACAAAATCTGCCATACTTGGAGATTCGGCGTCCACATGTCTGGGAGGCGCTGGAGCCGGGGGTAGCACTCCTCCAAACATCCACGATAATCTGGTATTCCAAGAAGATAATCCAGGGAAAACAGTTCCCCCAACAGATGTAGCAAGCTCCGACGTCTTCGAGGACGTCCACAACTCTCAAGACGAGGCAAGCTCTGAAGCTGGAGGTACCACTCCTTCTGAGTCTGAACCAGAGGAGAACATTCTCACATACCCTGATGATTTCTCAGTACAAGGGTATGATTCAGAGGGCGCATCCTCCTCCGTTCCTTCCATCTCTCCTCATGTGAGGACGGTGTTCATGACAAACAATGACCAAGACGGTCCCAGTGATCGCCAACGCATCGACACCCTGGAGACCATACTCCATTTCTTGTTCAAATCCATGGACGAGATCAAAGCGGCCCTACCAACTCTGTAAGGAAGGACGCCTGGCCAAACAAGCTTGGGTCCCGTGGCCAATGCAGACTCAAACTCAATCCCGGGTGACAACCCTCCTACAATATCGGCTCCTACCACTGCAGACGAAGCCAGGGTGGCAAGATGAGGGGTCCAGGAGCTCCGGGCCATAATCTACGCCAGAAAAACCTACCAGGACCTCAGGATACGACAACCGTATCCTGCTGCATGGAGAGATGTTCCCTTTCCACCAATATATAAACATTCAACATTAATCCGTATGATGGGAACCAATATATAAACATTCAACATTAATCCGTATGATGGAAAGACATCTGCAAGCAGGTACATCACCTACTTTGAAGTCACAATCGACCATCTGCCTCATGATGATGCCATCCTTACGCGGTTGTTTATTGGAGCATTGGAAGGGGTCGCCTTCGACTGGTATCGCAACTTGCCAGACAACTGCATCCATTCCTTCGCCGGCTTCAAAAACATGTTTCTTGAAAGGTTCTACGAGGTGGGACAAGATGTGACAATGTCCACCCTCATGGACGTTATTCAAGGGGAGAAGAAGGTGACGAAGAACTACATTGAGCGGTTTTGTGAAACCGCGATGAAATTGCCCTCAGGCAACACTGATTCCTCCTTAATTGAAATTTGTGAAAAGAGGATGCTTCCCACAATCAGCCTCTGGATAGGCGAGAGTCAATTCAAGGACTGGAAGAATTTCATCATCAGCGCCACTGTTTGCCATTAAAATTGTTTGATTGAAAACTTTAATACAAACAGAAAAGTGTTACAATATAGGACTTAGATGTAGTCCTAGGAGTACACTTTTGTTTAAGCTGGGTCCTTAGTGCCAATGGAGCGAGTGGTAATGCGTTGACTACGTTGACGGGCAGACGACGGTTATCGGTTCTCTGAAGGTGTGGATTGCTCTGGGTGCTGGAGCTTGCTGAGAGGAGGAAGACGTTGAGTGTCTGTATCTGCCTCTCTGATGTTTCCTTGTATGTTCGTTGTGGATTCTGTCTGTGTGTGTGAAGGAGACGATCCTTCTATTTATAGTTTTGCAGGCTGGCTGCTCATGCGCGCATATGGGATGCACCGGTGTGGGGACGCCACGTGGAGGTTGCTGATGGAGGCGCGTAGATGATGTGCCCTGATTGGGGGGAGAACTCTTCATACTGCTGTTGTGAGCCGGCACGTAGCAGAGGAGAAGATCTTTCTGTTGCTGAAATCTTGGACGAGTTGAGTCAAAGGACACGTGTCATCGACCCATGGCTCGAAGATCTCAGATTCGGTAGGAGGAAGTAATCTGGTGAGCTGCACCTTGATTGGGCGCAGGAGGAGGCTGCGGCTCATAACCTTTAGGGGTTACAAATCGTTTAGAGTACATGGCTTTTGAGGCGCATGTAGGCGACTTTTCTTCTGTCTTTCGGGATCAGAGATCAGTCTGGGGCGCATGGCTTTTGAGGCGCATGCAAAGCTTCAACTGGAGACTCTTCTTCTGTCTTTAGGGATCAGTGAAGAGTCTGAGGTGCACGGCTTTTGAGGCGTATGCTGGTTTGGACACATGACCGTAGAGGCGCATGGCGATTTGGACGCATGGCCGTAGAGGCGCATGGCGATTTGGACGCATTGTCGTAGAGGCGCATACGGATGGCCACGTGGCAGTAGCCGTCGGAATAGAGTCATGATGATCCTGACATTGTCGATGCTTCGTTCTTTGAAAAAGCTATCAACTGTTTAGACTTTGGGAAGCGTGCTGCCAACTCTAGTGTCAGTTCAGCATTTAATGTTTGTGACGTTCGATGGACAGCTGAGTGGGCACATTGGTTGGTGTTCCACTCTGTATGGAGATGTGAGGGGGCGCATCCTCTGTGATGCGCCGGGTACTGTGGGGCGCGTCTGTGTGATGTGCCTGATGCTGGAGGGCGCGTCCATGTGATACGCTGTTTGGCTGGCGCATCCGATATGTCCTTTAATGATACGGCTGTCTCGCTCCTCGAGTGCTAAAAATAGCCGTTTGGCTGAATTCGAGGCGTCCGGTTCATCCATTTAATGCAAATTCATTGCTCAGAATTCGGAGAGTCATCCACTTGGCACATGGGTTTGATTTGCTCGGCCTATAAATAGTGGCATGGAGAGAAGGTTTGCTCCTCGTTCCCTCACGTACTTCCAACATAAACTTGGATATGCGGGTGCATTCTGTTGACGAAGTGCTCCCGAGGATGAAGATGAGACATCGTGTTGTCTTCGATGCACTTGAAGGTGACTGTTACATCCAAAAGACGGAGTCGAGGGCTTCTGAGGCAGGCGAAAGGTGCCTGTTGCATCCAAAGATAGGGATGTTCGGGCCTCGTCTCTGTTGTTTCGGAAGAGCCGTAGATCGGAATGGCGGTGCTAGGCTCTCTCTTCCTTCAAAGTGGGTGCCGCCCACTTTGATTGTGTTGAAAGCTCCTCGTGCCATGATTTCGATCACGGTCTTCCTTGGTCTTTGGAGGCTCTTTCGAAGCCTCCCCTGGCTACAGCTTTGCCGTGCTCTTCTCTTCCTTGGTTCCAGACAGAGGGTTAAATGCTTTGTGTAATCGAAGCACTTATCAGGTGACCCTGGCTGGAAGAGCAGCACATAACTGGGCTCTGCTCGGTAAGGTGAGCCTGGTTGGAAGAGTGCTGCTGAAGGGATGCACATAACTGAGCTGGATGCACATAACTGAGCTGCTGAAGAGATGGTGGGATGCGCCTGGCTGGAGGCGCATGGCATTTGCTGCACCTAACTGACAGCGCATGGTGACTGCTGCGCCTATCGGAAGGTGCATGGTGGCTGTTGCGCCTATCTGGAGGCGCATGGTGGCCGCTGCGCCTATCTGGAGGCGCATGGTGGCCACTGGCTGTAGATCTAGGATCTTTCTTTTGTAGAAATTCTCCTTTGTACAACCTTTTCTAGCCATGTAATAGACTTTTATATATAAATAAAAAGTCCTTCTTCGAATGGCTTATTTGATTTTGTTGTCTGAGTTCTGGCGCATATAGTGCCTGGCGCATGGGCTTTCTGGCTGTGAAATTCTATGCTTCTACAAGACACCCTTCAAAGTTTTCAAAACTTTTGAATAAGTTTTGGAATACTTTGAATAAGAAGCATGGAGGTCAGGGCGCATGATTGTTGGGCGCATGCTTGTTCGGGCGCATGCTCCTTCCTGTTGATGATGATGACGCCTTGGTAACCCAAAAGATTAATGATGATCTTTTGGTTGTATTTGCTGTTATCTCCTCACGGAATCCGAAGCGACGGCTGAGATTACACGTCATCGGTTTACGCGTGCGACCATGCCCTATAAATAGGTGAGGGTTGGAGAGAGAGAGTTCATCTTCTCTGTGCCTTTGCTTTCTTTAGAGTTTTTCTTTAAACCCTAACCTTTTCTTCTTTGAGAGAATGGCTCCCAAGACTCCTCGCGGTGGTACCGGCAAGGGGAAGGAGAAAGCAAAGGAGTTCGTCGACGAGGATGCACCTATCACCCCTGCGACTCCGGCCGACGTTCGTCCCGAGGTGACGGGTGGGTTTGATCTCTTTCACATAAGCTTTTGGGCCAAACTGTGCCCTAACTCAAATTTGCTGACGCGTATGGACTTCTGTCCTGATGATACGCTGAGGTTCTACCCTGCCGACGTGCATAGGTTTACACCTTTATCATGCACCGAGGTTTAATGGCTGACGCGCATGGGTTTCGTACCCTGATGATGCGCCGAAGCCTTCGCTGACGCGCATGGGCTTACGCCTTGATGTTGCGCCGAAGCAAGCTGACGCGTATGGGCTTACGCCCTGATGATGCGCCGAAGCAAGTTGACGCGCATGGGCTTACGCCCTGATGATGCGCCGAAACTCTGATGCTGGCGCGCATGGGCTTACGCCCTGATGATACGCCGAAGCAAGCTGACGCGCATGGGCTTACGCCCTGATGATGCGCCGAAGCTCTGATGCTGGCGCGCATGGGCTTACGCCCTGATGATGCGCCGAAGCTATTTGACATTTTTGCCTGACTTCCTCCTTTGTTGTATCAGTGTCGATGACGATCCCTTTGTTGAATGAGGTCCTCCTGGACGCTTCTCTTTGTCAGATGGGAGTTGATTTTGACGAGGCGGTGATCAATCCTGCGGACCAACCTCGTGAGAGAATGCTACAAATCCAGACCCAGTTGCCTCTTTTTCTCCAGAGTATGATGGAGAATGGTAAACTGAAGTCTGCTGAATCCGAAGGTGTAACTTTCTTAAAACCTGCCTTTCTGTTTGGCGACCGACTAGTCTCTTCCGAAGCGAAGATACTGAGGATCAGAGAAGACTGGTTCTTTTCTGCCAAAGGCATGGTTTTGTACATGCGGCAGGTTGACCGCCAGTTGCCGCTGACGGCTTTTTATCGTCTAGCTTCGAAGAGAAGGATGGGTTGGGAACTTACTCCCTCTCAAGGAGGGGCCTTGGGAGGTACCCTCTCAATTGACGCCTCCTCGAATCAGCGAGATACTTTGACTGCTTCACGAGCCGGTTCTTCTTTCAGTTACCGAGCCTTGCGTCCTGGGAGCATCTACAGTGAGGTCCCAAACGACACGTTTCCCTTCAGTGCCCCGATCTTTGTAAATCGGATGCTGACATCAAAGGTGATGTATCCGACAGGTAGCTTTAGAGTCGAAGGCTGGTGTCACTACATCCCGAAGTGGGACGAGTTGACCACTTGGGTGCTTTCAAGGTTCAAGGTTGAGCTTAAAGAGATCGGGCTGACAGCCGCCATTCGGGCCACGCAGGCAGGCGTGGACCTCAATAAGCCTATGTTCCTTGCGCTCTTGGAGCTTTTCAATGCCCAGACTGGCAGCTTCTTTACTCCGGTGGGGGAGTTGGGATTGGCCCTCCATGAAATGTACGAAGTGTCCAAGCTTCCTTGGGGCTCGGAACCGTACGAGGAATATTTTCCATCAAATGAAGAGATCCAAGTTCTGGAAGATAAGGATCCGGAGATGATGGCTGTTTTCAAAGAGGTGACGAGCCATCATTATTTGATGCACCGGAGGGACAAGGGCAAGACCCAGCCTCATGTGACTGCTTGGAAGGACTACGTCTTCAGGCAAGATTTGGCAGATCCTTCGAGGATTCGGTTTGCGACTCCGCAGGGATTGAAGCCCACGGAAGTGAGTTCTGAAATAAGCCGGCTGGACGAAAGGACCCCACATTCTAATGAGGGTGGCAAGGCGACGTACAGCTGTTTCTGGCACTGCGGGCACCGGATGTCATCTAAGGCAGTGTTAACGGCCTACTTGATGATATGGCTCCGGGATTGCGTATTTGCAGGTGGATCCGGTGCCGTCGAGAGGGTACATCGGAATCTCATTTTGCCTGCAGTGAAGTTGGCCTGCGGACGACCTTTAGCTCTCCTCCCCGCGATGGTGTGCAACCTGTTACGCGGTTTGAGGTCTTTTGTCGATGATGTGATCCATGAGAGAGGTAACAATGATAACTTCCCCGGGCCGAGCTGCCTTTCCATTATCTTATGGGGTGGCTGATTCTGCATCATCCGATCGTAATGAGTCCCGGTCCGGAGGAGGACCATGTCGAAGGGGATGCCATCATTCGCCGCTTCTATAAGAGGAAGTGGTCTTACACTGGCGTCCCCGTTTGCAGGAGGGTCTTGTCCTACCTTCAGGGGTGGAAGATTGTCAAGGTTGGCCCGATCTTCAAAGATTTCAAGGCCGACGAAGATTTAGTTGACTCTGGCGAAGATATGGTCACTTTGCCGAAATGGAGTTTTCGTTGGTTGCAGAGTATCTGGCCTTCTCACCTGGTCTACCGCAACCAGAATAGGTGTTATCTGGAGCCTTATCTGCCAAGCCGATTTGCTTGTCAGTTTGGCTATACCCAGTTAATGTTGCGGAATCCCAGTAGCAGTTTAGGCTTCATCGGGAGTTTGCTGGATAGAGCCCGGGACTGGCAATATTATAACGCTGGATGCACTAGCGTTAAGTTCACCACGCCAGTTCGCAATCCTCGGCCGCTGATCCTATATCCGGCCGCCAGGCTGTATTGCACTATGACTACTATGTCTCCTGGTTATGACAGGGAGACTAGTTTCATCATTGGAACCCAGCTGGAGGCGACAGCGATATGTTGATGGCAGCCCGATCATATCGTCCACCAGAGTTGGCGGGGTATCGGGCTGCTGCTGCAGTACCAGTGGGAGACCCGTCTGTCGGGAAAAGGCGGGCTGAGACAGAAGCTGGTTCTTTTGTACCGAAAAGGTCGAGAAAGGCGCCGATCCGAAAGGTTACGGAAGTGCCACGTGCAACGCCAATGGGATCAGTCCCTGCTGAGGTGAGGAATATTTTGTAATTCCAATTCTTTTCGTCATTGTGACGACTTATGCTCTTCTTCTTGTAGGGATCGTTGAAGAAGAAGTCCCGTGTTTCAAAATCGGGCGCTAGTAAACCGAAGGCGGTGGCAGCCTCTTCTGATGAGCGCATTCCACCAATGCTAATGTCTTCCGTGGAGGAATGTCCCGAAGATGTTCCTGCGGAGATTTTAATATCTCCTGACTTTGAGGTCGCAACAACTTCTGGGAGAGCACCATCTGCCGTAGAGGCCTTGGATGCTGAGGGTCCTGCGGACTCGAGGCATCCTGATGATGAAGTGGACTGGAGTTCGTCACCTTCTGATGACGTCCCTCCGGTCTTGTAAGAATCTGCTGCGGGGACAGCAGATATGGTTGAGACAGAGGAGAGGGTTGATTCCCCTCCTTATCATGATGAGGGGAGGTCGGCTGTATCATTGCCGAGTCCTACCCCGGCTTCAATCGTGGAAGTTAAGGCGGCTACCGCTCAGGAGGTAGCGACAGATTCTGTCCCTGTCGATAATGAGACCCGTCTTCCGGTCGCGACCGCTGAGACGAGTCAAGAGACAAGTGATGATCTCCCTTTTCTGCCAAGGGAGGTACCAACTGTTGATAGGACGTTGGGGGTAGAAGAGGTGGCCGTTGACATCGGTGGTTCCTTCGGGCTTGAGAAGGGTAAGGGTGTAGAACCCTCTGTCGCTCCTTCTACTTGGGGGACCATCTCGACGCCTGTGCCGGCCCCTTCTGTTGCTTCGGCTCCTCGGGCTAGCAGTCCAGCCCCTGTTGATGAAGAGCCCATTGATGCCGAGGTTCAAGCCTCGCTGATTGAGGTTGGCGGATCTTCTTCCGGTCCACAAACTGTAGTAGCTCCTCCAACTCCTGCGATGACGCCGCAGGTCCTGGCGGATGCAGACGAGTATGTGAAATTCCTCGTCGAGGGGGTATACAAAATACTGCAGAAGGGTGTATCTGCTGTGATGGATGCCAACAGGAGTTTTGCGACGGCAAAAGCTTTGGCAATGCCCTGCATCGAGCTGATTCGTATTCACCAAGGCCACGACCACATGGCCGAAATTCTGGAGGCTTCAGTGATTGAGCTGGATGAGCGGCTCGTGGAACTTCAACGCATCCAGCGAAACGATCTCTCTGTCCTGATAGATGCGGAGAAGGGGAAGCTGATTGCCGAGATCGAGTCTTCATACCAGGCCACCGTGGGCATTTGGGAGCGCGAGGTGGCTGAGACTGAGGCTGCGGTAGAGCAGTTGTCTCAGTCCATGAAGACGACGGTGGAAACTCGAGCTGCATTGGAAGCTAATATCGCGGATATCGACACCCAGATGCGCCGCCTTGAAGACCAACGGGCCCGACTCCAATTAGAGGTCGAGCGTGTCCGGGCTGAACATGCAGCATTCAAGAAGGATGAAGCGACTTTTACTTCCTTTTGCCTGTTCTTGGACTCGAAGCGCTCCCGCAGGTCTTTGATCATTTCGACCACATCCTCCGTAGAGCTAGGAGTCGGGGAAGGAGGTACCATCTGGATTGGAGCGTTTAAGGGCTCCGAGGTCCGAGGTGCTTCTGTATCCGAGGGCGCCCGTTGGAGGGGCACATTCGACTCCCCATTAATTCTTGGGTCAGGACCAGTTGAAGGTGTCCTGATCAAGGCCGACCGCATCTCAAACACTGCTTGAGTCAGTGCTTGCATAGAGGCAGAGAGGGTTTTGAGTCCTTCCTCTAATGAGTCTATGCGCTAGACTATGTCCTGTGACGGCGCATCAGACTCAACATCATCTCCAGCCATGTATACTGTCCTGACACGGCCAGGAGTGGATGGATGGGTTGAGGCTTCGCTTTCGGCCTCACTCTCATGCGGGGGAGTTACTTCTCCTGGTGTTTGGCCACCCCCAGCCACATTCTGGAGTTCATCTTCAATAGGCGCATCTGTAAGGGTCTGATTGCCCTCAGCTCCGTCTTGAAGGACCTTTTCGTTTCCAGAACTACCCCCGACGGTGTCCTGGAGGACCTCCTAATTTTGAGGGGCTTCAGGGAGACTAGCCTCGCCTTGATGATGAAGATCCGCCGCAGCTGTGCTTTGGACATCTTCGCCTTCGGAAGGAGGCTCGACAAGGATCTGGCTACCCCCAGCTTCCTCCAAGAACTTCTTTCTCGATCGAGTGCCTTCAAACACTCCAGAGGTCGAGACAGCTGCCTTGGTTTTCCTCGGCTGGCTTTTGGATGAGGACGAGGAATTGGCAGTCGGCTTCCGGATTGACGAGGAGTTGGAGATCACGTTGCATGAAGCAACCTTTGGTTCCTCTTTTGTTGGCACCTTCGTCCCAAGGCGACGTCGGAGAGGTGTCGATGATTGCAGCCGTTGGAAGACCGACTGTCTTGGTGGAGCTGCCGCCTTGCAACAGCAGTTGATGGTGACCACCGCACAAGTATGCCCCGTGAGAGGCGTATCGTGCTTGTTGGTCGACTCTCCTGACCGGTGCTTGTGAGTGATCACGTTGCGCAGGTCATTGGAGGAGAGTGGTGCCTTCACACCCCCTTTAGATGTATGGCAAGGCCAAACGCCGGGGTGGTCAGGCGAGTGCTGCGCCCCCTGATCTAATACCAAGCAGGCATCACGATCAGTAGTGGGGGAACCACAACATTTGAAGTGACTTGAACGAACCTCAAACGCACAACCAGAGGAGGCACGGGAGTTCAAGACCACCGAGTTTGCCTTATTCGACTTGGTTGTGCACGCAGTAGATGCGCCCAAGCGAGATGAGGACTTTGAAGGTCGACTCGTTGTTGGTACAGGAGCACCTGAGTCAACCTTGTACAACTTGCCATCAACAGCGCACGTGATTGTAAGCGCGTGCCTCTGGCCTGCTGCTGGCATAGCACTTTTATGGCGCATGGCCCGTGCCGCCTTAGATTTCTTCGTACTAGCCCGCTGGGGTGCATAGTACTCAGCATCCAACTTCTCCTCGCCATTACAGCGAGTGAGTCTGTCAAAGACAGAGGCTCTTTGTGGCGCATCAGAGGTGATGCGCGGGGCATTGGCTGCACCCCTGCTCCGTCGATGCATCTTCTTCGCCTGAGAGGGAGATAGCTGGAGAACGTGGTCGGCCGTACGCTTCCCCAAAAGATACGCCGCATCGACGGACGCACCTTGGTTGCTGAGAACGTCAGCAGGAAGGGAAGGCTGGATTGCTGCATCCCCTTCAGTGGTGGTGCCCGAGGCGTCGACCTTGCGCACCCAGGCCGTGCGGATCTTCTTCGGCTTTGGCAGCCGCTTCGAAGGACTCGCACTTCCTTCAGAAATGAACTCCTCGTACGCCTGTTGATTGAGGCGCACGACCAGCGTCTTGTGGGAGGAGCCCACCTTCACGTCGTCGGCCTGTGACACAACTTTCTCGGAAGAGGAGAAAGAAGTCCCCAGCAGAGTCGCCAGCTTGTTTGCCATTAAAATTGTTTGATTGAAAACTTTAATACAAACAGAATAGTGTTACAATGTAGGAATTAGATGTAGTCCTAGGAGTACACTTTTGTTTAAGCTGGGTCCTTAGTGCCAATGGAGCGAGTGGTAATGCGTTGACTCCGTTGACGGGCTGACGACGGTTATCGTTTCTCTGAAGGTGTGGATTGCTCTGGGTGCTGGAGCTTGCTGAAAGGAGGAAGATGTTGAGTGTCTGTATCTGCCTCTCTGATGATTCCTTGTATGTTCGTTGTGGATTCTGTCTGTGTGTGTGAAGGAGACGATCCTTCTATTTATAGTTTTGCAGGCTGGCTGCTCATGCGCGCATGTGGGATGTGCCGGTGTGGGGACGCCACGTGGAGGTTGCTGATGGAGGTGCGTAGATGATGCGCCCTGATTGGGGGGGAGAACTCTTCATACTGCTGTTGTGAGCCGGCACGTAGCAGAGGAGAAGATCTTTCTATTGCTGAAATCTTGGACGAGTTGAGTCAAAGGACACGTGTCATCGACCCATGGCTCGAAGATCTCGGATTCGGTGGGGGGAAGTAATCTGGTGAGCTGCGCCTTGATTGGGCACAGGAGGAGGCTACGGCTCATAACCTTTAGGGGTTACAAACCATTTAGAGCGCATGGCTTTTGAGGCGCATGAAGGCGACTTTCCTTCTGTCTTTCGGGATCAGAGATTAGTCTGGGACGCATGGCTTTTGAGGCGCATGCAAAGCTTCAACTGGAGACTCTTCTTCTGTCTTTAGGGATCAGTGAAGAGTCTGAGGCGCACGGCTTTTGAAGCGCATGCTGGTTTGGACGAATGGCCGTAGAGGCGTATGGCGATTTGGACGCGTGGCCGTAGAGGCGCATGATGATTTGGACGCATGGCCGTAGAGGCGCATGCGGATGGCCACGTGACAGTAGCCGTCGGAATAGAGTCATGATGATGCTGACGTTGCCGACGCTTCGTTCTCTGAAAAAGCTGTCAACTGTTCAGACTTTGGGAAGCGTGCTGCCAACTCTGGTGTCATTTCAGCATTTAATATTTGTGACGTTCGATGGACAGCTTAGTGGGCACATTGGTTGGTGTTCCACTCGGTATGGAGATGTGAGGGGGCACATCCTCTGTGATACGCCGGGTACTATAGGGCACGTCTGTGTGATGCGCCTGATGCTGGAGGGTGCGTCCATGTGTTGCGCTGTTTGGCTGGCACATCCGACATGTCCTTTAATGATACGGCTGTCTCGCTCCTCGAGTGCTAAAAATAGCCGTTTGGCTGAATTCGAGGCATCTGGTTCACCCATTTAATGCAAATTCATTGCACAGAATTCGGAGAGTCATCCACTTGGTACATGGGTTTGATTTGCCCGACCTATAAATAGTGGCATGGAGAGAAGGTTTGCTCCTCGTTCCCTCACGTAATTCCAACATGAACTTGGATATGCGGGTGCATTCTGTTGACGAAGTGCTCCCGACGGTGAAGATGAGACGTCGTGTTGTCTTCGATGCACTTGAAGGTGACTGTTACATCCAAAAGACGGAGTCGAGGGCTTCTGAGGCAGGCGGAAGGTGCCTGTTGCATCCAAAGATAGGGATGTTCGGGCCTCGTCTCCGTTGTTCCGGAAGAGCCGTAGATCGGAATGGCGGTGCTAGGCTCTCTCTTCCTTCAAAGTGGGTGCCGCCCACTTTGATTGTGTTGAAAGCTCCTTGTGCCATGATTTCGATCACGGTCTTCCTTGGTCTTTGGAGGCTCTTTCGAAGCCTCCCCTGGCCACAGCTTTGCCGTGCTCTTCTCTTCCTTGGTTCCAGCCAGAGGGTTAAATGCTTTGTGTAATCGAAGCACTTATCAGGTGACCCTGGCTGGAAGAGCAGCACATAACTGGGCTCTGCTCGGCCAGGTGAGCCTGGTTGGAAGAGTGCTGCTGAAGGGATGCACATAACTGAGCTGGATGCACATAACTGAGCTGCTGAAGAGATGGTGGGATGCGCCTGGCTGGAGGCGCATGGCATTTGCTGCGCCTAACTGACAGCGCATGGTAACTGCTGCACCTATCGGAAGGCGCATGGTGGCTGCTGCGCCTATCTGGAGGCGCATGGTGGCCGCTGCGCCTATCTGGAGGCGCATAGTGGCCGCTGGCTGTAGATCTAGGATCTTTCTTTTGTAGAAATTCTCCTTTGTACAACCTTTTCTAGCCATGTAATAGACTTTTATATATAAATAAAAAGTCCTTCTTCGAATGGCTTATTTGATTTTGCTGTCTGAGTTCTGGCGCATATAGTGCCTGGCGCATGGGCTTTCTGGCTGTGAAATTCCATGCTTCTACAGCCACTAGCGCAGAAGACAAGTTGAAAAAAGCCCGCCAACTGGGGTTGTACATCTCGGAAGGAGAGGACAAGGATAAACGCCCTAATGCCAACAACAACAACGGCAGTAATTCCTCCAACAATCGAGATAACAAGGACAAGCAGGCTATGGTGGCCGACACAGCCCAGAAGTCTGAACCAAAGTCGACAGAAAAGCAGTGGCCTCAGATGCCCTTTTCTTTCGAGGACAACCATGTCAAACCCATTTTGGACATGCTCATACAAGGAGGAAGAATTCAGCTCCCCCCACCAAGACAGGAACCTCGGCCGACAGAAATAGAGAGTCCTAAGTACTGTCACTACCATCGCTATGTCCACCATGCTACGCAAGACTGCTTCCAATTGAAGCGATACATCCAACATCTCATCGATTCTAAGGTCCTGGCTATTGATTTCGAAGAGGTGACTGTGGCAGCCAACATGGTGTCAGTACAGTTCGGTATCTTCCCTCCGACTAAGACTCAAGATGGAGTAATACCCATCCCTAGAGCAAAAATGGAGGTCGCTAACCTTCCACCTCCCCGAGACCAGGCCGCTGGTCTAGTACCTCTCACCACATCACGAGGGGAGGTCATGTGGGTCCATCCGGACCTGGTACCTTAAGTGACTCAGTCCGTGCCGCCCTCCACCTACAAGAAGAAGAGTAGGAAAGTCAAATCCTGCCGCACAATCTCGGCAGAAGCGGAAGAAGCTACAGCCGTCGTCACCCGGTCGGGTGTACAATCCCAACCTACCCCAAGTAACTCAGCTGAAGATCATCAGCCGGCCGCTGCTGATGCTCCAGGACCTTCTCAGCCTCCGACGACTGACAAACCTAGGCCGAAGGAGATTCGCTTTGACAAACCACTCCGAAAAGAGGAACCTCATGGGCTGGAGAGGCCCTACAACTTTGATATCTTGGCACAATTGGCCAACACCCGGGCTAAATTGTCACTATACGAGCTCCTGAGATTCTCCAAGGACGTTCGCGTCACATTGAGCGAGGCACTCCAAAATGTCGACGCATATCTGGCTCAGTCCAATCTTACTTGAGAGAATTCGCCTGCAGATCTTCAAGACAGCGCTTGTACAGTTACAATGCCCAACATTGTCTTCACTCCGCAGGATATGCTTATCAAGACCAACCTGCACGATCGCCCTCTGTATTATACTGGATACGTTGGCGATATCAAGGTGGATCGGATGCATATCGATCCCGGTTCTTCCATAAGCATCATCCCGAAGAGTCTGCTGCACCATATGCACATCATAATACATCGCCTGACGCTGACCAGCACTGCCATCAGCGGTTTTAATTCAGGCAGAAGCTATCCAATCGGAAAGATTCGTTTGAAATGCCAAATCGGCGATCTTCAATCAGAAGTGACCTGTTATGTCATAGATGCAGACACTTCCTACAATATTCTCCTAGGATCTCCTTGGATACACAATTACATAATTGTGTCTTCCATATTGTACCAGTGCTTCAAGTACGTCGACAAGTACGACTTCGTGAGGACATAATTTGCCGACATCGATCCCTTTAAAGGGGTCGAATCCTATTACTCAGACTCATGCTTGTATGAAAAGTCGAAAAAGTACCTTGTCGAAGGAGATACTCAAGCTCAAACTGAGGGGGCAACGGGAGTGGAAGAACCTCTGACGATCCACCTCCAAGCCTGCAAACTTGGCAGAACTGCACCCCTTACGGCCACTCTGCGTAAGGATACAATCAGCCTCTCCGCACAGGAAGGACATATGATAATCCAACTGCCAAGGTCTGACCAAGCGCTAAGACCCGCGACAGAGCCACTAACGATCAGGCTACCTAGAGCTAGACAGCAACAGATAGAGGAGCTCAATCCCTCTGTCAAGCTGATGACGATTCGTCTTTCCAGAATGAATCGACAGCCGAACGCTAAGCCGGGGACTGCTAGCCAGCCAACTACTCCCCGCCCAGCACCAAGCACCAAATTGGGGGTCGCTAGTACTCCAACGAATCTATGTTCTGCTCCACCAATGGAGCCCCTGATGATTAAGCTACCCAAGTCATCCTCCCAGTCTTCATTAACGCAGGGGGTGACCGAAGAAGAGTCAGAACTGGCCAAGTATGTGGCTGATCACACTAATGTTCCATCCGTAGATGATGTAATTCCATTAGAAAAGATACCTTATTTCGTCAATAAAGGGCTATCTTTGAACTACCTCGAGCTTGATAAGCTTTATACAATATATGCCATGGAATACGGTATAGGCACCCACTTACACACACAGGTGAGAAATGTTTACACCGCGAACCAACTTACTCCCGAGGAAGACACCTGCTTCATAGTCGAAGGAGAGGACCATCCAATCATCTTCGACCGAAAGAATGATCCACAACCCTTCAGGGTAGAAAAAGTTGATCTCGAACCCGATACCGGGAGACTGCCCCTTTATCTATATAGTTCCCGATCCAAGTACCTCATGCAAAAACAGGGATATGATCTGGAAACTACACTAGGCTTGAACTACGGTACTGGACGGCGTCTACCCTTACAGTTGACGGTCCAGGCTGAAAAACCACGGGATTACTACAACAAGACCAGATGTAGGCTAGGTTATGTTACACCTACAACGACCCCTGAAAGCTCAGATGAGGAATGCGACTGGCATTCACACTCAACCGGATCACCAACTTCTGATTCGGATGTCAACATTAGGGACGTATTCAGGCAAGTCTTGTCTGTCAATATGGCATTCACCGACGTCTATGAAGAAGATGAAGACATTCCTAAAATTCTTGAGTTAGAGCCGTGGGCCCAACAGCTAGATGTACAATAGGAGAAGCGGTTCGAACAAAGAGAGCCTTCTACTGAAGATGAGGTCGTACAAGTTGACCTCGGAGATGAGTCCTCTCCAAAACCAATCTTCGTTAGTAAAAGTCTGACAGACGAAGAGCGAGAATCACTACTGCAACTCGTCAGAGAATATATCGACGTATTCTCCTGGATCTATGAAGACATGCCAGGGCTAAACCCCGAGGTTGCACTTCACAAACTCAACATTCGTCCGGACGTAAAGCCGGTCAAGCAGCAGCAACGACGGTTTCGCCCAGACATCATGAACTCCATCGAGGCCAAGGTTAACAAACTGATAGCCAGCGGGTTCATTCGCGAGGAACAACACCCAGACTGGGTATCCAACATAGTACCAATTCCTAAGAAGAATGGGAAGATCCGAATCTGCATTGACTTCCGGAATCTGAACGAGGCGTGCCCTAAGGATGAGTTTTCCCTTCCTATTACAGATATAATGATTGAAAACACATGCGGCTTCGAGCGCATGTCATTCATGGATGGCTTCTCAGGGTACAATCAAATCAAAATATTCCCTAACGACGAAAGGCATACATCATTCCGAACACTGATTGGCACGTACTGCTACACAGTCATGCCATTTGGTTTAAAGAATGCTGGCGCCACCTATCAACGAGCATGAGCATCATCTTTAGAGATCATTTACGCAAGACAGTGGAGTGTTATGTCGACGACATCGCCGTCAAGTGCCGCTCTGAAGAAGATCATCTGCATGATCTGAAGACAGTATTCGACCTGATGCGGGCGCACAATCTGAAGATGAATCCCACGAAGTCCTTCCTAGGCGTATCCAGCGGGAAGTTTTTGGGTTTCATCGTTACCTCCCAGGGTATCCATGTCGACCCTGAGAAGACTAAGGCAATTATAGATATGGGTCCTCCAAGAAATCTTCGTGAACTCCGAGGCCTTCAAGGGAGGCTAGCTTATATCCGGAGGTTTATCTCTAACCACTCCGGACGATGTCAACCCTTCACGCACCTCATGAAGAAAGGCGTCTCCTTCGTATGGGATGAAGAGTGCCAGTGCGCCTTCGACAACATTAAAGAATACGTGTCGAACCCTCCAGTCCTGGTGGCCCCAGTTGCTGGAAAGCCATTCTTGCTCTATGTGCGAGCTTTGGAGCATTCTTTCGGTGCTCTACTAGCACAAAATAATGATGCAGGCCATGAGCAAGCTATATATTATCTCAGCTGAATGATGATGGGGCCTGAGCATCGATACACTGTCGTAGAGAAGGAGTGCCTTGCTCTGGTGTTCGCCATTCAGAAGACGTGATATTACGTTACGGGACAAACCATCCATGTCGTATCAAGAGTTAACCCCCTCAGGGTCCTCATAACCAAGCCAGGTGCACTCAGCTCTCGCCTCGCTACCTGGGTGATATTATTGTCTCCCTACCACATGATCTTCGTCCCGCAGAAGGCTGTTAAAGGTCAAGCTCTGGCAGACTTTTTAGCAGATCATCCAGGTTTGGAATCAACCAGAATAGACGAAGAGATTCCAGATAAGGTCGCCAATTCAAATATGGTCTCTCATAATGACTTGTGGCGAATGTTCTTCGACAGCACTTCCAGAACTAGGCCCAAGGATAACATTGTCGCTGGAGTCAGAGTGGTGCTAATTTCTCCCTCCGGACTGGTGATCAATCGGGCTTACTCCCTCACAGAGTCCTGTTCAAACAACGTGGCCGAGTACAACGCTCTGGTCATTGGCCTCCGACTTGCAAAGGACCTGGAGGTAGAGTATCTTGTAGCATACGGCGATTCGCAGTTAATCGTCAATCAAATTTGGGGTTCATATGAAGTTCGCCACGAAGATTTGATCCCCTATCACCAGAATATTGAAGCCGATGCCCTAGCAGGCCTTGCCGCTTCCCTAGCGGTCCCAAAATATACTCATTATTTGGTGGACATAATAGGCTACGAATTGGTCTGTCCCAAGAATAATGTTCAATATGTTGAGAGTTACTCCGCTCTGATAGTCAATGAAGCACCAGACTGGAGACAGCCATTCATTGACTTTGTAGTCTATGGCATCTTGCCCGAGAATCCAAAGGAAGCCACTTCTATCAGAAGACGTTCCCTCAGATTCTTCTACGATATAGAGACGAAAATGCTGTATCGACGATCATACGATAGATTACTGCTTCGGTGTCTTTCAAATACAGAAGCCAAAGAAGCTGTACGTGAAGCTCACGATGGCGTCGGCGGGGCCCATCAGCCTGGCCCAAAATTGCAAGACCGCCTTCGCCGAATGGGCTATTACTGGCCTACGATGGTAGTAGATGCGATAGACAATGCAAGAAAGTACAAACCCTGTCAAGTCCATACAGATTTTATCCACCAGCCATCCGAGTTTTTACATTCGACGGTGGCATCCTGGCCATTCGAAGCATGGAAAATGGACATCATTGGTCCAATCACTCTGCTTTCGTTCCGAGGACATCGTTTCATACTCGCAATCGCAGATTACTTCTCCAAATGGGTGGAAGCTATTCCGCTGGCACAAGTGAAGACTTCAAACATGATCAGCTTCCTCAAGCATCACGTCATCTATCGGTTTCGACTGCCTCGAAGGATCATCCACGACAATGGTCCGCAGTTCGTAAGTCACGCCTTCTATTGGTTCTGTGACAAATACCGAATCCAGAATGTTGCTTCAATGCCATACAATCCTGCTACAAATGGGTTGGCATAAGCATTCAATAAAACTATAATCAAGCTGCTCAAGAAGTTCGTGTCTTCAAACAAACACGACTGGAATGAGAAGATTGGCGAATGCTTATGGGTGTACCATACTACAGTTCGGACGGCCACTGGGAACACCCCATTCTCTCTGGTGTATGGGAGTGAGGCGGTTCTCCCACTGGAGACTCAGATCCCCTCGCTCTGTGTCGCCCTCACCTACCGATTGACGACGGATGATAATCACCACCGCCGGTTACAAGAGTTGGAGGCTCTAGATAAGAAACGCCTGTTAGCTCAACAGCGAATCGAGCTATACCAAGCACGTATCTCGGGAGCTTTTAACAAGAAGGTTAAAATCAGAACATTCCAAGTGGGCGATCTCGTTCTGGCAGTTCGGAGGCCGATGGTTATGACTCACAAAACCGTCGACAAATTCCAGCCAAAGTGGGAAGGCCCATTTGTCATCGAGGCTGTATTCTCCAATGGTGCTTATCGCCTCGTGAAACAAAATAGAGACTTGCTCATGTTGTCCATCAACGGCAAGTTCCTGAAGAAGTATTATGTCTGAAACGACATCCTCCAAATCTCTCAGGTTGTTGAGTTATGTACTCTCTGGTACCGCTGAATTTACACTCTGACCCCAAACATTCCAGATTGTTGAGTTATATACCCTCTGGTACCACTAAACTTACACTCTGACTCCAACCAATCCAGATTGTTGAGTTATGTACCCTCTCGTATCGCTGAACTTACATTCTGACTCCAAATCCTCCAGATTGTTGAGTTATGTACCCTCTGGTACCGCTGAACTCATACTCTGACTCCAAATCTCTCAGATTGTTGAGTTATGTACCCTCTGGTACCGCTGAACTTACATTCTGACTCCAAATCTCCCAGGTTGTTGAGTTATGTACCCGCAGGTACCGCTGAACTTACACTCTGGAGCTCCTTCCATCAAAAACAAACCACCCCTCACGTAGAACTTCCACGTCCATATTACCTCAGAGTTGTTCTATGTACCCCTTCAAGGTGTCCACTCCTGCCACGTCCTCATTACCTCTGAGTAGGAAGATTCCATCGAAGAAACCCTCATATTTACTACGTCCTCATTACCTCTGAGTAAGTATGTTGGTCCTCTCTCGACTTATTATCCATACCTAAAACAAGGGTACTCCAAGGATAATAGGCCCACAAATGTCCTCTGTTGACCACAAATGTCTTTAGTTGACCACAAATGTCCTCAGCTGACCACAAATGTCCTCTGTTGATCACAAATATCCTCTGTGACCACAAATCTTGTACTAAGTCCTGTAGTACATACAGCTTCTTTCTCATCATGTCTCTGGGGCCCAGCTGCCCCATGGCACTCTTTCGCTCGATACCAAGAACTTTCATGGTCACCTTACCGTGGAATCGTTCTAGGTATCCCTAATCAAACTTATTATCTGTATCCAAAACCAGGGTATGACAAGGGTAATAGGTCCACAAAAAGTCTCCCAATAGGGCAAATACTACAAGCAAATAATACAGCAAACGTATTTTATTCATTCAAAAACAGTTACATTCATAGGACTCTTCATTCAGACAAGAAGTAAAGGATTGCATCGATGTCCTAAAGAAGCGAAATATGAACTACAGCTAAAGACAGACAGAAATATCAAAACAAAATACGGACATTTATGAAATCCACGAATCCTAGTGGCGGTGACGCATATGCCATTCCCTCAACCATCTTGCATATGAAGGATCGATTGGATTAAGATTCTCATCCGGAGCAGGAGGATCAGAACTACCAGTACTACTATCAGAAGACTGGGGCTCCTCTTTTACAGCAGCTTCAATATTGGGAGTGTTCTCCTCCCCGATGGGCACTAGCTCTTCTTTTTGTGCCTCCATGCTTGGTATTACCTCCTCCTTAACGAGCAATGACTCCTATTTGACGAAGGGAGGCAGCATCTCTTCCTTCACAAAGATCTCAGCCTTCGGCATGGAAGCTGTAAGAATAAAAAACAAAAGAAACAAAGTTAGAAGATGGCCAACTCAGTATTTCGGGGCTTATGCGGTCCTGTTTGATGGGGCTTCATGCGGCTCAGTTCAGAGGGACTTATGCGGTTCTGTTCTACGGGTCCTTATGCGGGTTAGTTTGCAAAGTGCTTATGCGGCCACTATACGACTCTCATGCGGCTCGGACATGGGGTATACCCCCATGCAGCTCAGACATGGGACGTATATACGGCACATACAATTTGAACAGTTCAATAAAGATG
Organism: Iris pallida; assembly: GCA_029216955.1. Classification (NCBI taxonomy): domain Eukaryota; kingdom Viridiplantae; phylum Streptophyta; class Magnoliopsida; order Asparagales; family Iridaceae; genus Iris; species Iris pallida. The sequence continues at coordinate 5,190,541 of JANAVB010017197.1, read as the reverse complement.
AAGAAGGCCCACGCATAAAACATGCGACATAGCCGTGATGGTTAGGTTCCAAGTTCATGCAATTTCCTTACCAGCAATAGCGGGGTGAACGTCGAAATGAACTTCAGGCACCGCATCCGACGTAGAAGCCACCCCCTTACCCTTCGCCGCAGCCTTGGAAGTCTTAGGGGCCATCGATGATCGAAGAAGAAGAGGAAGAAGACGGCTGCTAGGGCAAAAGAGGTTCGAATAAAAGAAGAAAGTAAAGAGTTTTTCCCTAAAAGTTACTCTTATTTATAGGCGGACATGAGGCTCATAGACCGACAGACGCTCCGATCTGCGTGCCGCCTAAAGAACAAAATCAATTTTTCGGTCATCGAGGCAAATCTGGGTATTTAATAAACCGACTCTTGGGATTCACACCAAAAGGTGGTTTCAAATCAAAATAAATCAAGAGCAATAATGAGATGCCGACGTGGCACAGGACCATTATGCGGCCAAAATAGTCCATACGGCTAGGAAGTCTATGCGGCCAAGAGCGGTCCATGCGGCTCGGAAGTCTATGCGACCAAGAGCGGTCCATGCGGCCAGGCAGTCCATACGGCCAGGCAATCCATGTGGCTAGAAAGTCCATGCGGCTAGGAAGTCCATACGACCAAACATCCTATGCGGCCAGAAGAGCTTATGTGGACATAGTCATGCTTCTTATTCAAAGTATTTCAATTTTACAAATTGAAAACTTTGAAGGGGGTCTTGTAGAAGCATGGAAAAAGAGCAGGAAAGTCCATGCGGCCTAAAACAGAGGGAGTCTCATACGGTTCAAAGAATCTCTTAAAGCTTAATGCGGCTCAAGAGTCCTTTAGAGCTTCATGCGGCTCAAAAGTCCTTCAGAGCCTCATGCGGCTCAAAAATCCCCAATAGCTCCATGCGGCTCGGGTAAAAGCCATGTGGCCCTATGCGGTTCGCCTCTACAGCTGGCCATCAAGTAGCGGCCTCATTTAAGGTCCTGACGTAACACGGCAGCTCTGACATAAAGGTGAATTGACAGCTCTAACATAAAGCTGCAATGATGACTCTGACATAATGACGCGCTCCTAGGGAAACGAAGAAAATCTTTAGACAGTTGGCACAGTTCACCAAATTCTAATAAAGTTCTTTATACGGATCGCCTGTGTGACCTTCATGCGGCTCGATCTTAAGGCCACCCTCATGCACCTCGGTTATGAGGCCACCCTCATGCGGCTGGGTTATGAGGCTACCCTTATGCGGCTCGGTTGTGAGGCCACCCTCATGCAGCTCGATTATGAGGCCACCCTCATGCGGCTCGGTCGTGAGGCCACCCTCATGTGGCTCGGTTATGATGCCACCCTCATACAGCTCGGTTGTGAGGCCACCCTCATGCGGCTCGGATTAAAGGACTTCCATGCGGTTTAGATAAGGCCACCCTTATGCAGTTCTGATACGAGGCCACACTCATGCGGCCCAACTATGATAGTCCTCCATGCGGCTCATAGCAGTTGGAACACGTGGCAGGAGTTGATCAAATCCCAACAATCTAGATTTATAGCAATCGACATAACAGGCAGTTGGGACACGTGGCAAGAGATTGACCAAGATTTATTTACTTGGATTTGCTGATATGAACAAATCATCACAAAGCTGATTTGATGCAATCAATATTAACTGCCCAGATCGATTTGTTCCAATCAAACATTAACTGCTCAGATTTGTTGCAATCAACATTAACTGCCCAGATTTGTTACAATCAATATCGACGGCCCAGATTGATTTTCAACCAATAAGATCAAGGCTAATCTTCACCAAATCCTTAACCGCCCACTTTTTAGGGAACAATTACTGCACACCCTACTTATCCCAAAGCCCTATAAATAGCAAGGTGCCATTCCCTTATAAAATACTCAAACATGGGCTGGAACGTGAGCAGAGACAGAGTGGACACAGAGAAAGCGGCGGCGCACAGAAGAATCTCTCCACACATCTCGAGAGCATTTCTTCATCAGAGCCAAGGCTACGTCCGATCGTCCAAGGAGTAAGGCAGAGTTGATAGCACTCTTCCGAGCCTCTACTGTCACCCCCCAGAAAAACTAAATAATTGTACTTAGATTACTGTACCTAGGTGTTCATCCCTAGGCTTTCTTTGTACGAGCGAGTTTGTGTTGTGAAGTAAAAGTCCAGTCCTCCCATAAAACTGTTTTGTTCTTTTATAATCAATTGCAAACAGCTCTAATACCAATTATAGGAACGATTTAGCACCTCTAGAGGTGAGTAAATAGAGTTTGTGTTTAGCAGAATAATAATCACTACTTAAAAATATTTATGACAGTAATCAAAGAAATATGAAGCAGGCAGTATTTAAGTAAACACGTAAAGTAAATAAGTTCAGAAGAGCAAACACATACACTAAGGTTTATACTGGTTTTTCTCTGAAAGGACTAGTCCAGTCGTGAGAACTCTAGTCCGCTATTAATCCACTATTTTGAATAAAAATTACACTGCATGCTTTGCTCCGAAGAACACGCTAGCTTCAACACTGTCGTGTTTTAATCTGAAGCCTACAATCAAACTTTAGCACCGTCATGTTTAATCTGAAGCTCACGAATAAATTTTAACACCTTTCTGAAGGAAAGCTTTTATACTCCAAGCTTGTACAACTCGAATACTCCTAATCAGAAACCCCCGGCACTTAGAAGAGCAGGAGTTGTCTTAGAAATGGGAAGATTAAAGCTCTTATTAAATAGGAAGGGTTTAGAATAAATAGAGAAGATGAAGAGTGAATGAGTGAATTAAAATAACAAAGTCTTCAATTTTTATAAGAATTTTTGAGACAGAGTTCGGGCAGAACTTGGTAGGGTTAACGTTTATAATTTTGAACGTTACAGATCCAAAAGAACAGGTAGAAGCTGCTGACCAGGACTAATTCTGATGGACCGAGTTCAGTCCGAGTTCGGACAGAACTCTGGCCAAGTTCGGTTAGACTAATTTTAGGTCATTTTTGGTTCAATAGGGTTTTTTGATGCTTGTTTGGTTTGGGATGAAAGACAGGTTTGTTTTGGTTCAGGATAAACTTCTAAATGCCAGTGATCCTGACTCACAAATTATCTAGAATCAATAAATAGAAAAATATAGAATAAATTGGAAAAACTAATAGCTTTTGGTGACATCTTTGAGCAAACTTGAAGATGCCATTTTTCTTTGACGGCAGTCGTCCAAAGATAAACAGATCTGGATAGGTCGCTGGGTGGTTCAGAGAAATCTTCTGATTTAACACTGTCTTTGGCCCGTCATCAATTCTTCATCGCATATGTCCTGGTTTGATCTTGCTTGATCATGCTTACTGCATAATACAAGTACATGTAGACGAACAAGCACTATGATAAGAAGATAATATTTAGTGAACAGTAAGACAATGCTAAGTTTAAGTAGCAATATGATAGTAAATATATGAATATTAGTGACATTATTATATTAAACTTAACTGATTTGCTATATTCAAAAACATGATATAATCATTATGCTAACAGTAACCACCTCTCCTCGATCCTCCTCATTTTTCTTGCTCTTCGTCTTCTTTATCTTCTTGCTTCTTCTTCTTCTCGTAGGGTTTTATTGGTCGGCTGGTGAGTGGAACCATTGAAATCAAACTAATTATTTCCAAAGTTCCACCAACAATCTCTACCTCAGTAACACTCACAGCACGAAGGAACCCACTAGGTACTAAGGTAAACCTATCCAAGCACTATACCTCATCAATTCTTAATCAAAGGAATATAACCAAAATCGACTTAGATTTGATTTCCATCAAGCCATCATATTATAATATCCATCAATATCAATCCGACTTAAATCCTTATAACGTTACAAGAAATTTGTAATAATGTCTCTACTCACCCAAACATCATCAATATACTCAAGGCCAAATCGAATCGATATCCCTATTCAAATCCCAAGTGTCAGCTTACACAGTTCAAACTATTCTTAAGATATCCAATTCAATCATCAATCAAACAGCTAAACCTAACGACATCCAAGGTCAGAATTACACCTTGCATCAAATAAATGTTCGATCTTCTGAGACTTCCTCAATCCAAGAATTCAACTAACCAAATCCAATCGCTAACAAAAATATGAATCCTTACTATGAATACATCAATCGTACTATCCTAAACAATATATTAATCTTTGTTATCATCATTTAATTCCCAAGGGTCGATCTTAATTCCCTTGCAACTATATCAAAATCATTCATCCATATCATCCATCAACTTTTAGACAAAATAATATGAAATCTTAAACCATCAAAATTTGATCTAGTGGCCAAAATTCCAATACTCCAATCACTATATTACCTCGCGGAAGACCAATCCAAATACAAGTTAAATCAATCAAAGGAGCACACTACTATCAATCACACTTCCAAACTCACGATTTAGAATCACAGTCCAATTTGCCAACAAAATTTCATCCATTACCTCCACTTGAGTATAATCAATTAAGGTAATCCGACAATAGGCAATCGATCTTAATAGTTTCAAAGGCCATCTTGTTCTTCTATCTACAAGCATTCTATTAAAATTCCCAAGGTTCATCATCAAAACCAAGTCTTATCTCTCAATCTCGCTATTCCAGCTTTATTCTAACACAAACTACCATGCAAGTATTCTTAAGTTCAACTCTATTCATCCTATCGCTCAACACTGGGATGTATGCCTAATCACTAGGCTAGCTCACAAGGCCCACTCAAATATCCTGATAGCTCATCAATCGCATTAAACCATTATTTTAATTCATCTCCATATACAACAAAAATTACTATACTATTCCCCTATCCTACGGTCATATCTTACTCAACAATCTATGACATTCTACCAAAACTCAGAGGAAGCAATCTCACTCCAAGATGAAACAACTAACCAAGAAAGCCCGCTAACACCAACATCATCAAAATCCAGGGGTCAAAGTCTAGCAAAGCCTATCCTAGGGTAAATCTATCGAACAATCTTCCTCGATTATATTCTGATCAACAATATCTATCAAAGCAATTCTCATAGTCCAAATCCTCAATTAGTTCGATAAATTCCTCCGATTCAAATTAAAAAATAATCTCAATAAGCAATCCCAAGTCACAAGTCATAAATCAAATTCACTAATCATACTTCAAAAGTTCTTAATTACGAATCCAACAATCATAACTCGCTTCAAACTCTAATACATCATACTCCATCCATGCATTCATTTCATTTAGTTCACTTGTATAATCGAAATCAACTTAAGATCAATACATAAATTATGTCAATCCTTATAGTCACTGATTGTTTCAATCTTATACATATCCACGTCAGCCAAAATCATAGATCGACTTAAAAATTCTCTTAAGCATCTGTCTCGTCACTCGACTCGATGATCAATCACAATACATTCCAATATTCACCAAGCTGAGTTTATCTTATATCAATTCATGACATACTCAGGTTCGCCTAACCAAGTCAGCCAAAATATTCAATAATATCATTCAATCAACAATAGCCATACCATTTATAAGCACCCTAAAATTTCTAGAATTTATTTGGTGTTTTATTTAAATTATTTATTAGTAGATTTTTTTCCACTATTATTTTTGGTCATCAAGTACCTTTTTCCGTTGTTTTGATTTAGAAGCACAACGAATGCCAATTCTTTGGATCAATCTTCGTATTATTTGATATAAACAAGTCTATTTCACTTTTATATATCATGTCCCACTCAAACTCATTTTTTGTGCTTTATTTTTATTGTACAAGTTTCGCGTCAAAAAGGTCACTTTTCTAATCTACCAAAATATTTTTATTCCTTCCAATTGAATTTAGGGGCTCAACATCGATCCAAGACTTTCGATCCAATATATAATTTTGACCTATTTTGAGCCTAATACACACATGTCAATGATGTTCAACTTAATTGAGTTCTCATATGCTATTTATTTTCAAATAACACACAAGACCTGTTTAATAGACTTTTGGGTTCTATTTGACAAGAAAAATTCTATCGGCCCAAACCTAGTCCAACAAGCTTGGTAGAGCTTATCCTAGGTTGCCCTAACCATAAAGGATCATAATTGATTAATTTTTATCAATTAAATGGCAACCATATTGAAGGAAAGCATCCAATGCACCATTCAATATTACTCTTCCATATTAGGAAACACATTGATTCTTTGGAGATATATTCATGCATATCTTTTGATTGGGTTACCAAAACTCAACCAAACCTCCTCAAACCAATTCCTATCAAGTCCCAACTCATAATCTCCCTAAATTTATATATTCATCACCATAAAATGGCTGGTCCTAGCCCCAAGACTCCCAAAACTGAAATGCCCTTCAGCCTCTATGCCGACAGCTACCTCTCAGTTCAGCAGCTGTTCGGACCCCTTTTCGTCCTCCTTTCGTCGAGCCACCACCTCTATGCCGACCCCAAGAGACCCCTCTTCTACCTTATCAAGCCCAGGAGGAGTCTCGTCCACTTGTTTGGTCGTTTGAAGGCCGAACTTGAAGGTTATTTCCAGCCGTAATAAAAATTCTGAACCCAGCTTTGACATCTTTGCATATAGGTTTCATCTACTTTTAATGATCTGTTAGTTGCAAAACTAATTTTAACATGTATCTGTATGTGTCTAATTTAATCTCCAATAACCACTTCACGTGCATCATCACCGTTTGTCCGTGGCGAGCATTTTACGAAAGTTGGTCCAGACTAAACCAATTTTGGTGCACGATGGTTTTCGACAACTTGCGAAGCTTTTCGACCTCAAAAAAATTAATGATAATGATCCTAACACCCTCCTCTATCATCCTATAATGCTCTACAATGATCTTGTGGAGCTTTTCTTATATTTGTGCATCCATTTTCGTCATACAAATTATTAAACATTGAAATCCATTGAATCTAATATTATTTCGTTCTCTAAACTTCGTAGTATTTTTACATGATACATGACATGTACATTTTGACATAAACCATATTTTTCCTAGTATTATTCTGATTTATTTTAGAATTTTAAATCCTTATTTTTCTATAAATTGTTTGGTTCCAAACGACTCGACAAGTTGGCAAGTTTGTGTTCCTAGTTAAGCTTGTCGATTTGATTAAATTCTATTTAATTTAATAATTTCCAAAATTATTTTTAATTAAGTATTCCATAATTAATACGGAATATTTTTATTTTATAAAATATTATTTTATTATGGTAACATGATGCTATATATAGTAGATACGACTATATTATGCTACTAGTTTGATATATTAATTAGCTACTTTATTTTCTTGTGATTATTATAATAAAATAATGTTTATAAATATATTTTATAAATATTTAGAATTAAAAACTAATTTTTTATATAATTATATTTTTGATATTGTAACTTGTCAATATTGTGCTACTAGTTAGATATATTGACTAGATACTTTGTTTCCTTGTAAATACTAAAATTAAATATTTTTTAGAAAGATTTTTTATAATTATTTCAGAATAAATATATTATAATTTATGTTTAAAATATTATTTTAAGAAGTAGCATGATACCGTACATAGTATTAATAGTCGTAGTTGTTATAGACTAGCTAGCTATATTATGACCTAATATTATAGATAGTGTATGATATGCCATTGAGCCGCCATTAATTAGTATATATTATTATGTATAGGAGCTGTGATGATTCGACTGAGGTTGCTGAAGCCCGAGCATTGCTGAATATATATCCCGAAGTTCCAGGCAAGATACCTTGTCATGCTTGTATTGTTTAAATTAATAATATTGTACTTGTGTTTGTTATTCTCTAGTGTCTGCGTCCAAGTATGACTTGGGTGCCATCGATGGTGATGTTGATGTGTATGTCTGCGTGTGTATGACTTAGTGTGTAGAAGATGTTCCTGATAGTTGTAAAGTTTTTCTTAATAACTTTTATGTCTTGTCACATACCATACACGACACTGTGAGTCAGATTCATTGTGTTGGCAAGGTCTTACACAATCGGCTTGCTATCGGTGTGGGAGGTTCGTGTGTCTGTACATATAGAATTAGATTGTGCCTAGCTTAGCGACTCGCATTGAGATATGGATTGTTCAACTCATGAATATAAGTAGTGCAATTCATTGGACGGAGAAGACTATTAGTAGGCATATGAGAAAGCCACATATTAGCCTTATGATTGCCCGAATATGGGTTTATGGTTTCCCGGGTATAGGTGTATTACTAATGGATATATCCGGCAGCAGCCCTGACTACTCGTCAGATACGGTCAGGAAGTATGCCAATATATACATAAGCCTCTAGCGGATGATATGCTTAATTTATTTCTTTACCTACTCATGCGTACTAAAGTCGTCTTTGACTTACACATAGATGGTTAGTAAGCCCTATTATTTATTTATTTATTCAGTACATATATGGCTTATTTCTTTTCTATTTTGTTACATTCCTCTGAGGACCTGGTGATCTCTCCAGGTTGTGGCTGAGCACTTATAAAACAGATAGATGGATGGTATGATTGTGTCCGTATGTGCTGATGGGTAATCTTGAATGTTCAAATATTTGTGCTAGAAGTTATCTTTCGTCTCCTCTAGTATCTTTCTATTAATTGTCTTTATCTCTTAGTTTTGTAAACTTATTTCATTCTCGAGTTTGCTCGAACATGTGTACTACAGGACGACCGACTATATTATATATTGTTCATTCTTACTTTATTTACCTAAATATTATAAGACCCACTAAAATTATATAGGGTTTTAGTTATTTAATTTAATTTATAATAATTATTTGATGTATATTTTTTTATATTAGTATTTTATATCCATTCCCGTAGCTTTGAGATTGGTAGCACCACAATAGATAGTTTCTTCCAACAAAATTAGTATTTGAGACCTAGTAGAGCTCCTCTAGACTTGTACTATTTATGTCCCACTCAAATGGACCCCTACACACTCTCTAAACACTCATAAAATACTAGGAGATTTTTCTAGAAAAAATGGTCTAGTGAGCTACACTAGTCTACCAGTGCACCGAAATAGCTCAACCCAAGTACCCAACAGTATACCAACTCGATCCTAACATATAGAAGACTTATTTAGATAAATCCTAGTGGGATTAGGCCAAGTTATTTGACTCAAATGGTTAGTAGATAGCAGCATATTTATAGATCAGTCCACATGTTATTATTTATGATTGGGTGGTGTATGTGTTAGGTTTTAGCCCAAAGAAATCAACCAAATGTACACTAACCAAGCCTAACCTAAAAGAGGGTTAGTTAACCTCAACATAGAGGCCTTAGACTCAACTTAAGGAACACAAACAATTAAGTACAATAGCATATAAAGTATGACATCTCACGTAAGGTTGGTGGTGTATATGCATAGTTTTAGCTCATAGAAGTGAACCAAATATTCACCAACTAAACTCTAACTTATAGGGGAATTAGCTAACGCCAACCTAGTGTTCTTAGACTCAAATAGGAAACCTAAACAACATGTGTACATCAGCCATTAAAATATGGACAATCCTATACATGCTCTCGATTTTGGGAGGCTTCCCACTCCTTGGTAGTTCATAAAACTACCAGTATACTACACCAAATCCTCCTTAATTTAAGGTGCCACTCCTCCACAACCCCTCTACATCCTACACTACCTCTCTCATTCATTTTCATTCTATTTTCACCCATTTTTCTCTCCCAACCAGTCCATATTCTGATAGTGAATTCAACTTTCTTTTGCTGAAGTTTTAGTGACTTCGGAGGCTTCCGACGACCAAACAGGAAGGTGTAGTCACAAAGGAGCAAGTCCGGAGGGTATCCAAGGGTTCCACATTTCTTTTGGGGGAGTTACAAGGCTATAGGATGCGATTTCCTTCTCCGACCATCGTCCTAATCCGGGTGGACTGATTTGAACAACCGGAGGATTGTTGGGACTCCAACCCATTTTCCAAGTAAGTACACTATCCAATCTGCTCCCGAAACTTGTAAACTAGATCTAGGACTCTCTTAACATGTAATGGCATAAATACAAACCATAATAACCTAATTAAAATCTATATTTTTATGTGTTTCCATGATGATACTAAATTCTTGAATTTAAACATTGTATGTCACATATGTGTGTTTTATGACCAAAATATGCATGTGCAACTTGCCAAATTTTGTGACAAAATTATAAACCCTTTAACCCACATAATAACCTATGAAAACCATGAATTACTACATGCTAAATTTGGTTTTTATGGCACAAAAATAGTGTATTAAAATCTGAATTCATATTTGAGTTTTCAACTTGTCGGGCATGAAACTTATCCGATTTTACTTAATTTCAAGTGTAGTATGGCCCTAGAACTTCAACTATCATATAGTATTTGTTTTAGCTTTATTTTCTTAGTTAGAAATCCAATTATTTATTATATAATTATGTTTAGATATTTATGTATGTTGTTGGTGTTTTTGCCTATTGTTGGTGTTTTTGCTTTAGAGACTAGAAATATAGTCCTATATTGCTTAGGCCAATAGAATTGTATCTCTATATAAAGCTTTGCTTGTGTTGAGAGAATCGCATGAGGTGTGGAGAGGCACATGGGTGCCATATGGAGGGATTTTTCTAGTGGAAAGAAGGCTAACCCAACAAAGAAGCATTAATGCTTTTTGTCATGCTCATGGATTTAATTCCTAATAGAGCTACGCCCCGAAGGGGCTTAGCGACTCGGACTCGGATTCGTGCTCGGACTCGGGCTCGAACTCCCGCTCAAGGGCACAAATTAGCGCTTTGTTGGCGCACTTTGCACTTAGTGTCACGCCCTAATCCCGCAGTGTCCGTTCGTCCTCACTTCGGACTCTATGAGACCGTTCGTCCTCGCTTGGGTGTGATGTCGTACAAGTATAAGTTGCGCTTGCATAAGGCCACGACTTGTAACAAGACAAGATAGACAAGGTTGACAATAGCGCAGTGGAACATATAGCAGATAATTGAAGCAGCAGCGAACGTTTGCCAGATATATGAATTGAACACAATGGTTACAAAAAAATTCTCTTTATTGCTATTCTTTGAATAGATTATAAGCTCTCATTTCACTCTGATATAATGATTACATTCTCTTAGAAATTTATAAATTACAACGATCCTATTTCCATACATTACATCCTTTTATATACAAAACCAACTCTTACAACAGATGTCTATCCCTTGGCATCTCTTTTGGTTTCTGGATACTGAGGATAAGGCACGGGCTATCGCTTTGGACTATCCTTCTCAATGCGTCTTGTACCTACATGCAGACTGATGATGGATCAATATATCAGCATACTGATGATAGTGAACAAAGGGCTACATTTGTCTGAAACGGTCACTGTTCATTTTATGAGAAAACTTTTCTTGTGATGTGATCTTGTTACTTTTACCTATGTTTATTTTATGCGTACAGAGTCGATTTATATTCTTTAAAAACATCTTGAAAAGCCATAATTTTTTTGTTTTATTTAAAGCGTACAAGGGGACTGTTCATTTCAAGCACGATGACTATTTATTTCATGTGCAGTGCACAACGTGTTTATGAACCATAATCATTCTCAGGGACAGAAGCATTAGCATTCTTTTCTTTTATTCAAGACATTCTGAGGGTCAGATTACAAGCAAGATTATCACATCTTTTCTTTGATCGGAACATAGCCATTCTTTTTGACATGTTATTCTCTTTAAGCAAATCATGATCAGAAAACTTAAGCAACGAATGTATCATTTTTTCAGTGATTCTTATCATAGTCGACGATCCATCCCTACACAAGACAAGGATTAGCATAAACATAATATAACCAACATTCTCATTTTCTGCTCGTCTCTGCATCGTTAGCTTTAAGCAACACTTATTATAGACACATACAGACTCGATTGGCAGCTGTGACACATGGGTTCAGCTCTGCACCAATCAACATCTATCTATATGATGGTCCATGGGTATTTCCATTATTAGCCGCTATGACACTTGGGTTCAGCTCATTGCTAGTGTATGGGATGCAACACCCGAGGTTTCTTGTACCTCTAGGTGTCTAGACAATCTCTCCTAGGTCGATCGGCTCCCAATGTCCTGGAAACCGTCGAGAGATCTAGTGACCTTGTATACAAGTTGTCCGAAGCTAATGCATGAATACAATATCTAGTAGATGAACTCTTTGAGGGGCAATAATCCATCTTTCTCTATGTCAATATTTGTAACAACAGAGCTATGTCTCTGCCTTCTCTTTTTGTAACAACAGAGCTATGACTCTGCCTTCTTTCTTTTCTGTGATCTCAGAGCCGAAGCTGCATAATTCTTTTCCTTTGTGACATATACAAGTCCATATATACATGTCTAGCATTCAGAGCATATTTGAGGGACAAACAATCATTTATTTCTTTGAAACATGATAGCAGTTCTGTTCAGATAAGCATAAAAATTCTTTTTTTGCAAGTATACGAATTCAGGACATGTGTGAGCGATCTATTTTCTTTTCTTATTAAATATGTCAATAGTTCTCTCTTTTGAGACAATATCTCTAACTTTTAACATGGCAGGCATTTCATTTGATTTAACATAGCAACAGTTCATTTTTTGTTATCGGGCAGCAATATTCTACTTAGCATACATGTTATATTTTCTTGTTCTTAGCATAGTAAAGTACTCTTGATCAAGACATTATTTATTTACTATTAACAGGCAACAATCTTCTTTTCAGCACAGATTAACTCCTTTTTTGTGCTTAGCATGGCAGCATGTGGATTCTCTTATAAGCATACTCAATGATTACCATCGTGTTATTAGCAAAAGCATTCATTCAAAAACTCATATTCTTATTAGGCGTAAGCGAATCATAAAATGATTCTTTGTCCACTCACCTAGATCAATCATTTTCTATTGTATAGACAGTAATCTAATTTCTCTTTATCTAGTGCCTTCGCAGAACGGGACACTACATAATTATCTACCGAGAAGAAGTTTCATCCACGAAACTTAAGAAAAAATTTATGATATCCATAGCAACAATAGTCCTCATCCTTCGCCATCATCAATCCATGAAATCATAATTCAGATTATATCAAAACTCTTGTTTAATAAAGCATCAATCTCAATCAACCGAATCGGTAAAAATATATGCCGGCATCATGAAACTATTTACGAACTTATTGTATAGAACGTTCATCTCATTGATGATATCAAGCAGGCAAGGAATTTTTTTGATTAGGAGAACATCTTTGAATTCAGTTGAATCAAAATTGGCCATAGGATCGTGTTGCTCTGATACCATTCTGTCACGCCCCAATCCCGCAGATTTCTTTCGGCCTCGCTTCAGACTCTGTGAGACCGTTCGTCCTCGCTTGGACGTGATGCCGTGCAAGCCTAATTTACACTTGTAAAAGGCCAAGACCTGTAACAAGACAAGGTTGACAATAGCACAGTGGAACATATAGCAGATAATTGAAGCAGCAGTAGATATTTAGCAGATATTCGGCATATCCAGTAGCTATCTTCTATCTAGCCTTGAGCCCGGTATCTTGATTGCAGCTACTTTGGAATTGAACACAATGGTAACAAGAACAATTCTCTTTATTGATATTCTTTGAACAGATTACCAGCTCTTATTTCACTCTGATACAATGCTTATATTCTCTTAGAAATTTACAGATTACAATGATCCCATTCCCATACATTACATCCATTTATATACAAAACTAACTCTTGCAACAGATGTCTATCTCTTGGCATCTCTTCTAGTTTCTGGCTCTTGAGGATGAGGCACGGGCTATCATTTCAGACTATCCTTCTTGATGTGTCTTGCACCTACATGTAGACCGATGATGGGTCAGTATATCAGCATACTGGTGATTGTGAACTGTAACACCCCAGTCCCAAAATACGTAGGACTAGGAATGTAGACATGTCAGCTGTATTCATACGAAGTACATAGGCTTCGTATGGATACATAAGCTGTAAAATACAGTAGAACCATAACTAATCTCATCCACACAAAATAATGAATAAAAGATATCACATAATGATAATGAATTGTCTTGATACAATATGTTGGACGGAGACAAATCCACTACCAACAAGTAAATGGAAAAAATACATGAGTAAAGAAATGATTTTTTGGCGAGCGAAGCGAAGACGATCCAAGTGCAATCATCCTCGAAGAAATAGCAATGAACACGACTAGAGCTAGAAAACCTGCGAAAGACAATAGCACACACACCTGGGGAGATAACCAGGTCCTCAGAGGGACGTAACAAGACACAAAATATCATGCCCTATAAACTGAATAAATATTGCTCAAATAAATAAGTCAATCGAATTATAACATGGTCCAATACGCACCTACTGAACGAGCGTGGCATCCCCCAACCAAACAAGGACAGGAGATGGTAAACTAATTTACGGTGACGTATCTTTCCATGCTAATAATCCAATATGGTATCCGGACCCCAACAAGCTTCAATACCTTCTCATCGAAGTAGTAAGTCACACCTACAACCAAACAAGGATAAGATGTGATGAACTAATCTGCGACAAGTTATTGTTCTAAGCCACGGTCAGATACAAGTACCCAAACCAAAAGTATTCTTACCTAACGGATAAAGGTATCCTACCGTTCTAAGTGATATGTAGTTAAGAACAACCCTTTCTGCGCATGGGCCCTGGCTAAATAGGATCGGCGTAGTCCCCCTTGGGCACCAGAGGCCCCATCAGTAAGAGCATGACGTTCCGCAGAATCGTCAGTGGCCATCAGTAATCATGGGTCATCAACCCCGTATCTCCAGCGGAGAGTCCGGGTCACAAGAGAAGTGTATCGAAGCCCATACGCTAAGAAATTTTCCTCTTCGCCTGTTTGCCATGAAATATAAAAGAACAGAACAATTATCGGAGGACCGGACTTTTACTTCACGTTACAAACTCGCTTGTACAAAGAAAGCCTAGGGACGAAAACCTAGGTACAGCAGTCTAAGTACAATTATTTATTTTAGATTCTGGAGGGTGACGATAGAGGCTCGGGAAGGCGACGGCAGCCCTGCCTTACTCCTTGGATGATCGGTATGCAGCCTTGGCTCCTGTGAAGAGATGATTGGCGTTGCCGAAGAAATGCTCTTCTTGCTCTCCCTCTATTACTCTTCTGGCTTCTCTCTCTCTCTCTCTCTGTATACTTTTTTCTCTCTGATAGCGTATATTTTTACAAGGGAATGGCACCTTGCTATTTATAATAGTGGGGACATCATTAGGGTTTGGATGATTACCCATTCTCAAGGTGGCGGCGGCCTGATGTATAATCAATCTGGACCCTTAGTTTAGGGCGTGAAGGATCTGGACCATAAATGGGGATAGTATTGAATCCTGTGAATGATTAATGCTGATTGCTTTAAATCTTCATGATTGGTTGTGTCAAGCTTGAATTTCTCACCACGTGTCCCATTGGCTTGATCATGAATGATATGACCTGATCTCATTAATTATGAGGATAACGTTAAATATGGTCATCGGGATCTGGTAAATCTCTGATTGATCTGCATCCCATAATCATCCTTGCTACCAGCTGTCAAGTCATGGGAGCCATTGAATCTCTGCCACGTGTCTTAATGGTGGACCCTGTCAGAACCGCATGATATCCATGAACCGCATGAGACAGCATCTCAGTAGGCCGCATAGGTATAGTACTTGCGAGCCGTATGGGATAGTTTTTCGGTGAGCTGCATAGGTATAACACTTGCGAGCCGCATGGGATGGCTTCTAGGTGAGCCGCAGTAAGGTGATTCTCACCAGCCGCATGAAGCTATTCTTCATTGGAGCCGCGTGGGAGTAGCCACGTGTCAATCTCGGATCGTGTCAGAGATTTTCTCCTATTCCCAAAGAGTCTGTCATTATGACACTTCATGTCAGAGCCGTCAGCTGTCAAATCATGGCAGAGCATTAAATAGGGCCATTGCTCGATGGCCAGCTGTGTGAAGGGGTCCCATGGGGACACGTGGCGTTGATCGAGCCATATATCTCTGTTGGTCGAATGTGAGCCGCATGTACTTCTGAACCGCATGCGGCTGGGGGACTCTTTGAACCGCGTAGGACTGTCCCTATGTAAGCCGCATGGACTCTCCTGTCCCGAGCCGCATGAGACTAAGAGTCTCTTTGAACCGCATGGGACTGCTCCGGTATGAGCCGCATGGGGTTCTCCTGTTCTGAGCCACATAGATCATCATTCTGATATTTTCCATGATTCTACAAGACCCCCTTCAAAATTTTCAATTTGCAAAATTGAAATACTTTGAATAAGAAGCATGGCCTTTGTTGACCGCATAGATGATTCAGCCGTATGGATCTATCTGGCCGCATGAGCTGTTAGGCCGCATAGACTTTTTACCATGTGTCCCAACCACTTGTGCAAATCTTCTGCATTAAATTCCCTTGATTCGCTGCCTCTTGGGGGAGGATTCCAAGGGTCAGTTTTGTTTTGACCGAAGCAGTTTTTTCTTTATTCTTTTAGGCGGCGCGTGGATCGAGGCGTTTGTTTGATTTTTCGAGCCTCCTTCGCCTATAAATAGGAGTAATTTTATTCTTTGAGGGTTTCTTTACCTTCTCTTTTTTGCTCGAACTCCTTGTTGCCGACTTCCTCTTCGTCTTCTCCTATCAGCGATCGGCAATGGCTCCCAAGAAGACTGCTGCTGCTACGGGCAAGAAGGCTGCGTCATCTTCTGCGGCCGTGAAGGGCAAGAAGGCCGTGTCTTCATCGACTGCGACGGCGAACGTGGCGGCTCCTCCGATGGCTGGCGTGCCTGTTTTTTATCCCGACGTTCACCCGCCTATTGCTGGTAGGACCATCAACATGAACTGTCATGGCTACGCCGCATATCTTATGCACGAGCCTATATTTTTAAGTATGCTGTGTGTCTGACTCATGTTCGGGCCGCATGGGATATGACCCAGGCCTGAGCCGCATGAAAGTTGTTGTTTGCAGCCGCATTACTACTTCATCATCAGGGCCGCATAAGCTCGTCTGGACTTGGACCGCATGAGCTCTTTCAAACTGAGCCGCATAAGCTTATTTCGAACTGAACCGCATAAGATCATTTGAACTGGACCGCATAAGCTCATCCGCACTGGACCGCATAAGCCTATTTCGAGCCGAACCATATAAGCTTATTCGAATTGGACCGTATCCGCATATGCTCCTTTCGAACCGCATAAGCTCATCCGTACTGAGCCGCATAAGCCCATTTCAAGCCGAACCGCATAAGCTTATTCGAACTGAACCGCATGTGCTCTTTCAAATTGGGCCGCATAAGCTCATTCGGACTGACCTGTATGAACTCTTTTAAACTGAGCCGCATGAGGCTATACTGAGCTAAGCCGCATAAGCATCACGTAGTTTGTGTTTCAGCTATCTTTTTGACTTGTTTCTTTTATTTTTCTTCAGTGAATCTGCCAGTAAATCCTGCGGAGGAACTTATAGTGGGCTCAAATCAGTTCGCCTTGGGCGTGCGTCTTGATGACTTAATTAAGCATGTGTTGAATCAATTCCCTGCTGATGAGCCTTCGAAGAGGTTGAACGCCATCGAGAATCAGACCCTGTATTACCTTCGTTCCATGATGAATGCTGGGAAGCTGGATGGATTATACCTGAAGCCTTTATTCCTCTTTGGAGATGCTTTAATCATAAAGAATTCTCGAGTATTAGAGATTTCCGAGAACTGGGATTTTTCTTTGGATGGGGTGGCAATTCATATTCCTCTCATGGAACATCATTATCCTCTGTCGTGGTTCAATATGGTATTGTTGGACAGGAAGATGGTGTGTAACTTAACTCCTATCCAGTCAGGGATGTTGATGGGCAACATCCATTATAATCCGAACATGCGGTCAGCGTACGCGGGTAAGAATTCCGTCCTCCGGTACATGATGGGTCTGGCCCCGGGCTCTTTCATGAATGTATACGGTCCCAACTTCACACTCACTCAAGCTGATACCTTCCTGAATCGGCTCGCTCGCAAGAAATCTTATCCCGTTGGCAGGCTGGCATTACGGAACTGGATAAACCCCACTTCTACGTGGGCCCAGTTGACTACTTGGGTTCTGCAGACCTACGGAACATTCCTGCGGGAGGTAGGACTTTACCATGCCATTCGGGGCACTTGTCACGGGCTTCCTATCAATAAACCACTGTTCGTGGCGCTCTTGGAGATGTATAGCCGGCGAACGGGGACGTTCTTTACACCCGGAGGGGAGTTGGGGCTTGCTCTCCATGAGATGTATACTGTCTCCAAACTTTCGTAGGGGAATGAGCCTTTCGAGGTGTATACCCCGTCGAATGAGGAGTTCAAGGACTTGAACCGACGACTCCCAGGTTCTGTTGCGGTGTATCAGGAGTTGTTGTGCCACCATAGTGCTTGTCACCAGATGACTATAAAAACGGTAGATAGCTCAGAAGGGACCGCTCCCCACACCACATCCTGGGTTAATTATCTTTTTAAAGTTGACCCTTCTGGCGAAGTTACTCCTCGAACCCCTCGAACGCATGGAGAGATAAAGGACCTGATGTCGAGCGTCAAGAAGTTGCGGTCCAAGAGCGACATATTCGGGAGTCAATCTGACTCTCTCAGCTATTTTTACTATGGCACCAGGCCGATGTCAGAGAAGGCACTTCTGGCTGGATTTTTAATGATATGGCTACGGAACTGCGTAGTCTCAGGGGGAGCAGTTTCTATCGAGAGGATCGGTCGCCACTTCATTCTTCCTACCGTTAAACTGGTATTTGGAGTTAGAATGGCCCTTCTTCCTGCTATGGTGTGTAGCATACACCATGGTCTTCGAACATTCTCGTCCAAGGTTATTGCGCGCAAGAAGACGCGGGATTTTGAGCGCGTAGAACTGCCTTTCCACTATTTGATGGGGTGGTTGGCGATGCACTACAAGTCTTTGATGGGACCTGGAATAGCGGAAGATGCTACAGATGAAGACGCTTTCCTTTTCAAATGCCATCGTTGGTCTTGGGAATACAACACTATGCCAGCTTGTCGGAGGGCGCTGGCGAGGGTGGATGGGTGTGACTTTTTTGTGTCTGTTCCTCATTTTTCTGATGAGGAAGTGAGGAAGGTATACCTTGATGGTACCGGACCTTCTCACTTTCTGTCTCCGAATATGCTCACCTGGTTGCGCAACATCCGCCCTGCGCATCTGGTTTATCGCAACCGCGATAATGTGTACTTGGAGCCTTACCTACCTAGTAGATTTTCCCGTCAATTTGGTTATAGCCAGTTATTCCTTGATTGTTCCAACCCTTGTTTGGGCTTTGAAGGTAGCGTTCTTGATGGTGTCAGGGCGTGGAATTATTATGACGCTTATCATACTCGGGCCAGCTTCTCGGTCCCGGATGCTAAGACGCCGAGGGAAATTTTGTACATGGCTGCTTTGTATCATGTTATGGCGAACAAGCCTCCTGTTAATTTCGATCCGAGTACCAGTTTCATCGTGGGTACCGGTTTAGAGGAGAAGCCCAAGGGGCTAAGGCTAAAAAGCAATTAGCGCTCCAGACTCCCCTCCCTGAATCAGAACCTTCCGAGTCGGCTGAGGAGGAGGATGATCATGATAGCGAAGACTCCCTTTCTGGTGGGGGTGAAGAAGTAACTGATCAACCGCTTCCCACACCCGATGAACTGGCGGAAGATCCTTTGCTTACTATACAAGAGGAAGTAGTGAGGGAAGAGCAGCCTCCAACTGTGTCTGGTCCCTCACGTAAATGAGTCAGACGTGAGTCTTCTGACAGCAGAGCGACCTTTTCCGTGAAGAGAGCTGTCGTTAGGTCTCGTGGATTACTTATTACCGAGAGGGGTGAAGGTGCAGACGATATTCCGGAGGTAAGACCAAGTCGGAGCCATCTCTTTGTTGTGGTTTTCTTTTCTCTTGGAGATATGACTTAATCACTTTTCTTTGTAGGCGTCTGATGAACCGGCCTCTCCTGAACCGTCTACTGCCCCTGGAGTTGATCCGGCTCTTGCTGCTTTGATTAGCGACATGTGTGCCGCGGTCTTTTCTGCGGGGGCTCTCTCAGCGGCGGCTGGAAGCTCCCAGGTTGCTGAGGCCTCGGCCCGAGGTGATGAAGGTTTCCTCGGGCCCGTCTTCGAGATCGCTGAACTTCAGCGAGGCGACGCCGATCTCGTTGCATCCCTACCCGAGGGTGCAGGGGCGGAGGAGCCTATTATACCTGACTCGGAGACTGTTGGTGAAGAGGCTGCGGTGGCTGTAGACGAACCTCAGTCTCCACACTCCTCCACTGGTAAGATAAGCCAAATATTGACTAGTGAGGGGGCTTATTTGCTCTATCAACATATCCTCCGAGTCAAATCGATTCATGGTTGCCTTGGCCCTACAAGTCCTGACCCTTTACTTCCCACCGCGGATGTTCTTGGGGAAGGCTCAGCCTGCCGTGATCTGGGAGAAAGGAGCGTTCCTTCCGCGGATGTTCGAGGGGCCTTCCGCCAACCCCGGGCAGATGGGAATGGAGCTGGCGATGGTTTCCACCTTGTCCTCTGCTGATCATACGGCTCCGGAGATTGACCTCTCGACCCTGCCGAGCATTCAAGTTCTACGGGCCGCTGAAGAGGAGTTGGCCGCTGTTCATGCGTCCTTTCGTGCAGAGTTTGTTTCTCTTGTGGCAGGAGCGACAGATTCTGTTGCGTCTTCTTCAGTGTTGTCGGCCACACTCCCGTTGACACCGGCTTCCTCGGAGGCTCTGGACGAGGTGACGCAGGATGTGGTCGACAGCTTTTATCGCCATTTAAAGAGGGGCGTAGATGCTGCTGTAGAACGGGGGACCCCTTTCTCTCTATCTCTCCGGTGCGTTCGGGGTCAGGTTGCAACTTTGAAGTCCCTTCCTGGCGGGGTGGGGTTGGCTGCACTCCTGGAGCCTAAGTTAGCAGAGGCTGATCAGCTTGTGACCCAATTGCTGGCGATACGGCAGGCTGGTTTGCCTACTGCGATTGAACGGGAGCGGGGCTTCCTCATTGTCGCTCGGGATAGGATCAAGCTCGCTCGAGATACTGCCGGGCCAGTTGTGCAGGAAGATCTTGACAAGTTCTCCGCTTCGTATGACAGGCTGGGTCGTCGAAGTCAGGCTTGTTGTCACGCCCCAGAACCAGAATACTGGAGAGCGGGAGAATGACTCAGCCAGCTACGTATTACGGGTAGATGAATACCGTATAATACGATCAATGCTGTCTAAAAGACAAGGGGGTGCATACTACATGAAAGTCTCGCTATGGTCACTTCACATCTATTGTCTCAATCATTCAAACAAGAAACATAAATAGAGAACATGTAAGATAAAGCAGTAAGGCGTCCCAAACGCTCAGTCAAAATGTTTTTGATATCTGGCTTTACAAAACATAGCCAGATGATGTAGCAAAGTATACACAATTGTTATCAGCTGCAGTCTGACTTAATTACAATTATGCAAAAGTAAGTACAAGACAATCCGACTAACATATCGGTGCCAAACGGCAAAGTATAAAGTAAAAAACAAAACGAGCGGGGAGGTAAGGAACCCACTCGAGTCCTCCTGCAATCATGCCTCTAGTATTGACCATCTTGGAGGTGGAAGTACGCTGGATCCTCGGGAACCGGCTCTAAATCTGGCCATGCAAAACCAGAGAGGTTAGACCTCTAATAGCAAGTACCACAAGGAAGGACGATATGAAGGACATAAACCAGTAAGTAAAAGAATATAATAATAGATCTCTGCTTGCTACTAGGATTCACATCACATCACGACACTTCGAACCAACCTCCCAACCAAACAAGGACAGAAGTTGGCCCGTCATGTCCTGACATTCTGATCATCCCAGTTAGGTAACAGAGTAGGTACAGTACACAAAAAATCAACTTAAATGGCCATCCAACTCCTACGGCTTACTACTGTGAGTCCCAAGTTATCCTGGAATTATGCAATAAAGATTTCTCAGTTCTTACTATGGACAAGCAAGGCTAGTCGATCCAATCAATCAATTGCGCCAATCATGAATTAGACGAGTCCCAGTAGGACGCCCGTCATCAATATACAATATACAATAAATAGTATAACCAGATACCGCTCCATGCCAGTGTGGCAGGTTTGCAGTATCTGTGGGGACCAACCGGCCTGTCGGACACTACTAGTCCCAAGAGGGCTGCCATATAAGAACTCGGGAATCCATTCTCTCCATGCAATCATTATTTTTATTTAACTTAATAGTCTCTACGTTGAGTGAAATCCCATGCCGTGGATCATGGTCATTCGGAATGAGTACTTTCGTACAGGGTACGATATGCACAACTCTACAACGATGCCCGTGCGGTTAGGTTGTAGGTCTTACATAGCGTAATGCAACAATCCAAACTAACCACGGAACAATCATGCCTTGACCATAAAGTACACATGCTTCTTTTATAGTAAAATAAATAAATAAATAAATTGAAGTCTGCATGTATGCCTGTATGTCAATATTCGGGATCGGCCAATCGATTATAGTAGTTCATACTTAATATGAACGTGTCTTATTCCATTTAATTCAATAAGACGACTAGCCAGTCTCTTAGTTCCATCTAGGAACGCATGATCAATAATAAATCAAGATAACAATCAATGTTAATTAATGCCACATTCGGGAAATAAAAATTGGGGAATAAATAATGATTGGGAAATAAATAATCTCATGCGCTGGGGGAAATGATTGGAAAATAAATAATCTCACGCGCTGTGGAAAATGATTGGGAAATAAATAATCTCATGCGCTGTGGAAAATGATTGGGAAATAAATAATCTCATGCGCCTGAGGAATGAGATTGGGAAATAAATAATCTCATGCGCCTGAGGAATGAGATTGGGAAATAAATAATCCCATGCGCCTGAGGAATGAGATTGGGAAATAAATAATCTCATGCGCCTGAGGAATGATTGGGAAATAAATAATATCATGCGCTGTGGGAAAGGTTGGGAAATAAATAATATCATGCGACTGAGGGAAATAATTGAGAAATAAATAATCTCATGCGCCTGAGGAATGAGATTAGAAAATAAATAATCTCATGCGCTGTGGGAAAGGTTGGGAAATAAATAATATCATGCGCCTGAGGGAAAGGTTGGGAAATAAATAATATCATGCGCCTGAGGGAAATGATTGAGAAATAAATAATCTCATGCGCCTGAGGAATGAGATTGGAAAATAAATAATCTCATGCGCCTGGGGAATGATTGGGAAATAAATAATATCATGCGCTGTGGGAAAGGTTGGAAAATAAATAATATCATGCGCCTGAGGAATGAGATTGGGAAATAAATAATCTCATGCGCCTGAGGAATGAGATTGGAAAATAAATAATCTCATGCGCCTGAGGGATGAGATTGGGAAATAAATAATCCATGCACTGAGGAATGAGATTGGGAAATAAATAATATCATGCGCTTGAGGGAAATGATTGAGAAATAAATAATCTCATGCGCCTGAGGAATGATTGGGAAATAAATAATCCATGCGCTGAGGAATGATTGGAAAATAAATCTAGCATTGCCGGGACTTCATGGCGCATGGCCTCCCGGCGCATGGCCTCCCGGGCACATGGGGTTCCCAGCGCATGGGGTTCATCGTCCCCAAACTGCAAGTTCAGCCATGAAAGTCCTAAAAACTTGCTATGGCCATAACTTCCTCATCCGAAGTCGAAATCAAGCGAAACAAAAGCCAAAACTGAATGAAATTGAATTCTCTACAACATGGAACTATTATTTTTCGGAAATAACCAAGTTTTAGAGATCAAAATCAAGAAAAACCGAAAATGTATCATACTTAGATCTACAACAAATAAGCCATGGAAATTGAAAATGCTAAGTACTAAAGAGACTTAGAATCAAATAGGGAAGATGATGGAACAATAAAAATAGGGGTCCATCAAGAAGCAAGTTGGCACTTGTCTTGCTCTCTTAGGTTGGTGGGAGAGTTATGAGGAAGAAGAAGAGTAATGAAGAGAGAGAAAGGGTTTGGGGATTTAAATGAAGGAGTGGTGGTAGGTGGGGGTTTATTTCGGTTCATGATGAACCAACATAATTAAACCAATCTGAGCCAAACCCATAGCAAAGCTAAAGCAGAGTATAAAAGCAGAAAGTAAAGTGCAGAAATAAAATTGTAGGAAATTAATTAACAAAAAATTAAAGGAATTTAAATACAGAGCAATACATGATAAATATTAAATGAATACATTCCAGCAGTATATGTATTTAGAATACGTATTCTGGGAACGGGAAGTGACATCTCTATCCTCCTTAGAAAAAATTTCGTCATCGAAATTTCAGATCCAAGCATGATAGAAATATCGAAGCTAAATTAATCTAAGTATAAACAATTGAGTAAGCAATCATTCTACAATGATAATAACAAGTAACATATCTATGTTGAACATTCTACGATAGCAAGCAATTCTACTTATAAGGTGACAAGCATGAGGAGTTAAGACAATCAAGGTATACAGAAAGAAATATACCTTGTGAGTCAAACAGGTGCGGATACCATGATCGGATATCATCCTCACGTTCCCACGTTGACTCTCCTAAAGAGTGATGATCCCAAGCAACCCGGACAAGGCTAATTGTTCGGTTCTTGAGTACCTTCTCTCTTCGGTCCAAAATAGACACGGGCTGTTCCTCGTAAGACAGGTTGGTACCAACAACCAGCTCAGAATGATCAAGGATATGGCTTGGGTCCGATACATACCTTCGCAACTGAGATACATGAAATACGTCATGCACCTCTCGTAACGAAGGTGGAAGGGATAAACGATAAGCAACATCGCCTATCCTATCAAGAATAATAAATGGGCCCACGTACCGCGGACTCAACTTCCCGCGAACGCCAAATCTAATGACCCTATGGGTAGGTGAGATCCGCAAGAACACGTGGTCCCCAACAGAAAACTCTAGCGGCCTACGATGCTGGTCCGCCCAATGACGATGCCGATCCTGCGCAACTCGAAGTCGCTCTCTAATTCCTTTAATCACTTCCACTGTCTGAACAATCATTTCCGGGCCTAACATCTTTCTCTCCCCGATATCATCCCATGCTAGTGGCGACCTACACTTCTTACCATATAGTGCTTCAAATGACGCCATCTGGATACTGGCTTGATAACTGTTGTTATAAGAAAACTCAACTAAGTGCAGGTGGCTCTCCCAAGATCCCCCAAAATCTAGGGTGCAAGCTCGCAACATATCTTCCAAAGTCTGAATCGTTCTTTCTGATTGTCCGTCCGTCTGCGGATGGTAAGCCGTGCTAAATCTTAACTTGGTACCCAGACTATGATGTAAGCTCTTCCAGAAATGTGATGTAAAACGGGTATCTCTGTCTGACACAATACTGACTGGGACCCCATGCTGCCTGACTATCTGCTGCATATACAACTCCGCCAACTTTTCTGTAGATTGTCCTACTCTGAAAGAAAGAAAATGTGCTACCTTCGTAAGTCGGTCTACTTTCACCCAAATAGCATTTTTACCACTGGGTGATCTCGGTAAATCGGTCACAAAGTCCATTGTAATATGCTCCCACTTCCATTCTGGGATAGGAAGCGGTTGCAATAACCCAGCTGGCCTCTGCTGTTCTGCCTTCACTTGCTGACATACCAAGCAACGGGAAACAAATCTAGCTATCTTCCTCTTCATCCCGTTCCACCAGAATTGTTGCTTGATATCTTGGTGCATCTTGGTCCCTCCAGGGTGAATAGAATACTGAGAACTGTGAGCTTCTGCCATAACCTCCTGTCTGATATCTCCACTAGGCACACATAGACGTGATCCAAACCTAAGTGTACCATCTTCATGAATTCTCATCTCCTTCCTGAGTCCTGACTCACATTCTGCCCTAAGCTTCTGAATCCTTGGGTCCTATGCCGGAGCTACCTTGATCCTGTCTACTAAGTCGGATTGAACTTGCAAACTTATTAGAACTCCTACATCACTAGGAAGTATAACTTCGATGCCCATCTCCTGAAGGTCTTCTAAGATATGTCTCTGTGTTGTCAACATGAATGCGTCGCCTCTTCTGCTGAGAGCGTCTGTTACTATATTCGCCTTGCCTGGATGATACTGAAGCTCCACGTCATAATCCTTGATCAACTCCAACCATCTTCTCTGCCTCATGTTTAGTTCCTTCTGAGTAAAGATGTACTTCAGACTTTTATGGTCCGTGTACATATCTACTCGATCACCATATAAGTAATGCCTCCATAGCTTCAAAGCAAATACTACTGTCGCTAATTCCAAATCATGAGTTGGGTAATTCTTCTCGTGGTCCCGAAGCTGCCTAGATGCATACGCTATCACCTTTCCATGTTGCATAAGGACACATCCAAGTCCTTTACCCGACGCATCACAATATACTGTAAAACCTCCGGGTCCAACTGGCAATGTAAGGATAGGTGCTGATATCAACTTCTGCTTCAAAGTCTCAAATGATGCCTGACATTCTGCCGACCAAACGAATGGTACATCCTTCCGGGTCAAGCGGGTCATGGGGGCTGAAAGCCATGCAAAATCTGATACAAACCTTCTGTAATATCCTGCCAATCCCAAGAAACTCCGCACATCTGCTACGGTCTTGGGTACTGGCCAACTTTCTACTGCTTCAACCTTCTTGGGATCTACTGCTACTCCAGTTCCTGATATGATATGACCCAAAAATAAAATGTGATCCGACCAAAACTCACATTTGCTGAGCTTGGCATACAACTGGTTCTCTCTCAGAACCTGCAACACTTTTCTGAGGTGGTCTTCATGCTCCTCTTCACTAGCAGAGTACACGAGTATGTCGTCAAGAAACACAACGACAAACTGATCTAAGTATGGCATAAAGATGCGGTTCATCAAATCCATAAATATTGTTGGAGCATTGGTCAAACCAAACGGCATTACTAAGAATTCATAATGCCCATACTTCGACCTGAATGCTGTCTTGGGAATGTCCTCCTTCCGAACCCTCACTTGATGATATCCTGAACGAAGATCTATCTTGGAGAAAACTCTAGCTTTGCTCAACTGATCAAATAAGTCGTCGATCCTGGGTAGTGGGTACTTGTTCTTCACTGTCGCCGCGTTAAGCTTCCTGTAATCGATGCACAATGTGGATGACCCATCCTTCTTTCCCACAAGTACCACTGGTGCTGCCCATGGTGATATGCTAGCTTGGATGAACTTCTTCTCCTTCAGTTCCTCTACGTGCTGATATACCTTGGCCTGCTCTGAATCCGCCATTCTGTAAACTCGATCTGATATCGGTTTAGTTCCTGGTGCCAATTCTATGCTGAACTCAATATCTCTAACTGGTGGCAGACCTGGAAGTTCTTCAGGAAATACGTCTAGAAACTCTTCAACTACCTTCGGAACCTGAACTTCTTCCATTGCCGTTACTACTCCCTGCTCTTGTTGAGTTGCCTCTAATCTGACTAAGGTGAACCGCTTCATGCCTGGAATATCAAAAGATACACTCCCTCTACGACAATCTATTATCGCATGACTGTCTTTCAGCCAGTCCATGCCTAAGATAACGTCGAAATTTCCAACAGAAAATTCTATCAACCGGGCGGGTAAGGAATGCCCGCCAACTACAACGCTACATGCTAGAATAACTCGACTACCTCCTACGAGCCCATTACCAGTGAGTATATTCAACTTTCCTGGCAATGCCTCGAACTCCATTCCTAGTCGTGTCACAAATCGTACAGATATAAATGAATGGGATGCTCCCGAATCAAACAATGCTACTGCGGGATATGAGGCGACGAGAATGTTACCTGCCACAACATCTCCCGATGCCAATGCCTCTTCCAAGGACAAAGTGAATGCTTGCCCTCGACCTCCTTGCCGATTTCCATACTGCGGCCTAGCCTGATGCTGTTGCTGGCCCCTTCCTTGATGATGCTGGGGTGGTCTATGCTGGTGTTGCTGCATCGGCGGTCCCTACTGCCGAAACATCTGAGCCTACGGTACTAATAGACGCTGCGCCAACGGCCTTACTGCCACTGCTGGTCCTCGATACTGGCCTGCCCCTGGTGCTGGCAGAGCAAGAAACTGCTGCCCTGGTCCTCCTGCCCTCGAATTCATGGGACATGTGGTAACCCGATGATCTGGATTTTCACATATCAGACACAGTCCATTCAATGTCCGACACACATCTTTAGTGTGTCCCATCTTCCCACAATAAGTGCAGCCCGCCGGGGGTTGCTGGTTCTTCCTCTGTTGCTGTTGCTGTTGCCTGGGTGGTGGTGCGGGTCCTCGTATCGCCACATCGTGGATACGAATGCCAGTGGATGGTGCTGTTGTTCGGGACGCCGCTCTCCCTCCTCCTTCAATCTGACTATGGGATCTCTTCTGACCCCCAGACCTCACCGCAAGCCTCTGAATAGTGATCTCATGCCTTTGAGTTGCCGTTAATACTTCGTCAAAAGTCTGGTAATTGTGCCCCTCTATCAATTGCAAGAGTTCAAGGTGAAACCCTTGCTGAAACCTCATGGCCCTCTGGCGCTCTGTTGCTACCATCTCTGGGGTGAACCTACTCAATCTGCAGAACTCCGCTGCATAAGCATCTACAGTCTTGCCGGCCTGCCTGAGGTTGATAAACTTCTGTTGTAGCTCAAACTGTGCCACAACCCCATAGTACTTGGTCTTGAATCTTGCTGTGAAATCGTCCCAAGCCACAGGACGTCTGATGCCTACCTCCTCTGATTCCCACCAATCACGTGCGAGATCCTGAAGTAACAATTTTACTAGATCCACACGTTCTTCTGCCGGCACCTTCGCTGCTGTCAGAATAGCCTCCATATCCTTAAGCCATGCATCTGCTGAGATGGCATCCTCCGTGCCCTCGAAACGGCGGGGATTGTACTTGCAAAACCTGGCTGATGCTCCTGAATCAGTCCTCACTCCTCTTTCCAATGTCGTCTGCAATCCTTGGTTAAGCAACACATTCTGCTCTTGTAGCTGAGTGTGCATGTGCTGCTGGACCAGCATCTGGTATTGCTGAGTAGCCATCATTCCTCTCATGATCTCCAGAAGGGCTGGTGTGTCCACTTGGGTAGGTGGAACTGTTGGTGGTGGTGGAACATCCGGATACTGCGATCCAGCTGCTGCTTCCACTATCACTTCCTCCTGGACAGCCTCCTGAGGCGAGACTGGCCCTTGTTGCTGACCAACAGGGTCAGGTTGTCTATGTTGCTCCTGCTGTTGTCCAGCTCTGACCGATACGGACGAAGTGCCCCTAAGAAAAGGGACAAGAGAACAATCAAACAACCGAACATGAAGGATCAATGAAGTCAAAGGATACCGGAATGTCAAGCAAGGGTTGAGAATAATGAATCATGAGATCAAGGGGGAACACGTGTGATTGAGACATCCTATAAATCAAAACACCCCACAAGTCTGAAATCAGACCCGTATGGGCCACCACTAAAACCTTGTCACGTCCCAGAACCAGAATATTGGAGAGCGAAGGAATGATTCAGCCAGCTACGTATTACGGGTAGATGAATACCGTATAATACGATCAATGCTGGCTAAAAGACAAGGGGGTACATACTACATGAAAGTCTCGCTATGGTCACTTCACATCTATTGTCTCAATCATTCAAACAAGAAACATAAATAGAGAACATGTAAGATAAAGCAGTAAGGCGTCCCAAACGCTCAGTCAAAATGTTCTTGATATCTGGCTTTACAAAACATAGCCAGATGATGTAGCAAAGTATACACAATTGTTATCAGCTACAGTCTGACTTAATTACAATTATGCAAAAGTAAGTACAAGACAATCCGACTAACATGTCGGTGCCAAACGGCAAAGTATAAAGTAAATAACAAAACGAGCGGGGAGGTAAGGAACCCACTCGAGTCCTCCTGTAATCATGCCTCTAGTATTGACCATCAAGGAGGTAGAAGTACGCTGGATCCTCGGGAACCGGCTCTAAATCTGGCCATGCAAAACCAGAGAGGTTAGACCTCTAATAGCAAGTACCACAAGGAAGGACGATATGAAGGACATAAACCAGTAAGTAAAAGAATATAATAATAGATCTCTACTTGCTACTAGGATTCACATCACATCACGACACTTCGAACCAACCTCCCAACCAAATAAGGACAAAAGTTGGCCCGTCATGTCCTGACATTCTGATCATCCCAGTTAGGTAACAGAGTAGGTACAGTACATAAACAAATCAACTTAAACGGCCATCCAACTCCTACGGCTTACTACTGTGAGTCCCATGTTATCCTGGAATTATGCAATAAAGATTTCTCAGTTCTTACTATGGACAAGCAAGGCTAGTCGATCCAATCAATCAATTGTGCCAATCATAAATTCGACGAGTCCCAGCAGGACGCCCGTCATCAATATATAATATATAATAAATAGTATAACCAGATACCACTCCATGCCCGTGTAGCAGGTTTACAGTATCTGTGGGGACCAGCCGGCCTGTCGGGCACTACTAGTCCCAAGAGGGCTGCCATGTAAGAACTCGGGAATCCATTCTCTCCATACAATCATTATTTTTATTTAACTTAATAGTCTCTACGTTGAGTGAAATCCCATGCCGTGGATCATGGTCATTCGGAATGAGTACTTTCGTACAGGGTACGATATGCACAACTCTACAACGATACCCGTGCGGTTAGGTTGTAGGTCTTACATAGCGTAATGCAACAATCCAAACTAACCACGGAACAATCATGCCTTGACCATAAAGTACACATGCTTCTTTTATAGTAAAATAAATAAATAAATAAATTAAAGTCTGTATGTATGCCTGTATGTCAATATTCGGGATCGGCCAATCGATTATAGTAGTTCATACTTAATATGAACGTGTCTTATTCC
This sequence comes from Iris pallida, assembly GCA_029216955.1. Lineage (NCBI taxonomy): Eukaryota > Viridiplantae > Streptophyta > Magnoliopsida > Asparagales > Iridaceae > Iris > Iris pallida. The sequence goes on along the minus strand of JANAVB010017197.1, from coordinate 5,159,631 downwards.
ATTTAATTCAATAAGACGACTAGCCAGTCTCTTAGTTCCATCTAGGAACGCATGATCAATAATAAATCAAGATAACAATCAATGTTAATTAATGCCACATTCGGGAAATAAAAATTGGGGAATAAATAATGATTGGGAAATAAATAATCTCATGCACTGGGGGAAATGATTGGAAAATAAATAATCTCACGTACTGTGGGAAATGATTGGGAAATAAATAATCTCATGCGCTGTGGGAAATGATTGGAAAATAAATAATCTCATGCGCCTGAGGAATGAGATTGGGAAATAAATAATCTCATGCGCCTGAGGAATGAGATTGGAAAATAAATAATCTCATGCGTCTGAGGAATGATTGGGAAATAAATAATATCATGCGCTGTGGGAAAGGTTGGGAAATAAATAATATCATGCGACTGAGGGAAATAATTGAGAAATAAATAATCTCATGCGCCTGAGAAATGAGATTGGGAAATAAATAATCTCATGCGCTGTGGGAAAGGTTAGGAAATAAATTATATCATGCGCCTGAGGGAAAGGTTGGGAAATAAATAATATCATGCGCCTGAGGGAAATGATTGAAAAATAAATAATCTCATGCGCCTGAGGAATGAGATTGGGAAATAAATAATCTCATGCGCCTGGGAAATGATTGGAAAATAAATAATATCATGCGCTGTGGGAAAGGTTGGGAAATAAATAATATCATGCGCCTGAGGAATGAGATTGGGAAATAAATAATCTCATGCGCCTGAGGAATGAGATTGGAAAATAAATAATCTCATGCGCCTGAGGGATGAGATTGGGAAATAAATAATCCATGCGCTGAGGAATGAGATTGGGAAATAAATAATATCATGCGCCTGAGGGAAATGATTGAGAAATAAATAATCTCATGCGCCTGAGGAATGATTGGGAAATAAATAATCCATGCGCTGAGGAATGATTGGAAAATAAATCTAGCGTTGCCGGGACTTCATGGCGCATGGCCTCCCAGCGCATGGCCTCCCGGGCGCATGGGGTTCCCGGCGCATGGGGTTCATCGTCCCCAAACAGCAAGTTCAGCCATAAAAGTCCTAAAAACTTGCTATGGCTATAACTTCCTCATCCGAAGTCGAAATCAAGCGAAACAAAAGCCAAAACTGAATGAAATTGAATTCTCTACAACATGGAACTATTAGTTTTCGGAAATAACCAAGTTTCAGAGATTAAAATCAAGAAAAACCGAAAATGTATCAAACTTAGATCTACAACAAATAAGCCATGGAAATTGAAAATGCTAAGTACTAAAGAGACTTAGAATCAAATAGGGAAGATGATGGAACAATAAAAATAGGGGTCCATCAAGAAGCAAGTTGGCACTTGCCTTGCCCTCTTAGGTTGGTGGGAGAGTTATGAGGAAGAAGAAGAGTAATGAAGAGAGAGAAAGGGTTTGGGGATTTAAATGAAGGAGTGGTGGTAGGTGGGGGTTTATTTCGGTTCATGATGAACCAACATAATTAAACCAATCTGAGCCAAACCCATAGCAAAGCTAAAGCAGAGTATAAAAGCAGAAAGTAAAGTGCAGAAATAAAATTGCAGGAAATTAATTAACAAAAAATTAAAGGAATTTAAATACAGAGCAATACATGATAAATATTAAATGAATACATTCCAACAGTATATGTATTTAGAATACGTATTCTGGGAACGGGAAGTGACACTTGTCGGGCTCGGGAAGAGTCTGCTTCTCGTGGGATTGCTGATACGAAGGAGCGGATTCTCGCACTCCAGAGGGAGTTGGCCTTCTTAGAGTCAGAGCTGAAGGCTGCTCAGACGGAACAGGAGTCAATTGTTCGGGAGGCCGAGAAGGTTTTCCGATCTTCTGTTAACCTGGAGCGGGCCTTTAAGAGATTCGAGGATAACTGGCAAGCCCATGCTCAACTGGAGGACGAGGCGGTGCTGACCCAAGAGGCGGAGCGTCGAGCTACCCAGAGGTTTGAGCGGTCGATTGCCTTGCTGACGGACCGTCTCAGGGCGTTATGTGCCCCGGAGCAGTGATCAGCTTTCTGTTTTCTTTTACTTCTTTTTTTTTTCTTTTCTTTTTGTAAGGGATATGATCCCAAATGATGTAGCACTTTGAATTTTGAATAAATGAGCATGTTTCAACTCATCTTCTCTTTCTTGTACTTGTGGCGTTTGTAGAATTGGACTTGCTAGGGGATTATTTGTGGACCTGTCACCCTAGGCGTACCTTGGTTTTAGGTACGGATAATAAGTTTGGTCAGGATGTCCGGAACAGCCATGGTAAAGTGGTCATGGGTGTTCTTGGTGTTGGGAAAAAGAATGCCGTAGAGCAGCTGGGCTCCCGGGGCTTGGTGAGATGGTGGATTTATGCTAAGAAGCTTAGCAAGGGATGTTTGTGGACCCATTATCCTTGGCGTACCCTGGTTCAGGATACGGATAATGGGATGAAAGGAAACCAATATATTTGCTCAGAGGTTATGAGGACATGGCAAACATGAGGGTTTTTATATTAGAATTTTCCTGCTCATAGGTAATGAGAACATGGCAGGAGAGACTTTATGGAAGATATTCATGGTCAAGAGCAGACATTTTTGGTCAACAGAGGACATTTGTGGTCAACAGAGGACGTTTGTGGTCAACAGAGGACATTTGTGGTCAACAGAGGATATTTGTGGTCAACAGATGACATTTGTGGACCTATTATCCTTGTCGTACTCCGGTTGTGGGTACAGATAATAGATTAAAAGGGGACCGACATACTTGTTCAGAGGTAATGTGGATATGGCAAGCATAAAGGTTTCTTCGACGGAGCCTTCCCACTCAGAGGTAATGAGGACATGGCAGGAGTGGGCTCAATGAAGAGGGGGTACATAGAACGACTCAGAGGTAGGAGAACGTGGAAGTTCTATGCGAGGGGGCAGTTTGTTTTTGGTGGAAGTAAAAACGACTCAGAGGTAATGAGGACATGGCCGTTTCGGAAATTTGTGGATCGATTACCCTTTTTGTGCACTGGGAGCGCGGGTAGTGGATCATGAGGGAGGATCTCTTCCAGGAAGAAAGTTCAGAGGTATAATCATACGTGACTTAATATCTGAAAGAGTGACTGGAATGTGAGTTCAGAGACACCAGCGGGTACATAACTCGGTAATTTAGAATATTGAGAAAGTATGAGTTCAGCGGCACCAGTGGGTACATGACTCGATAATCTGAAAGGAATGTGGAGGTGAGTTCAGCGGTACCAGCGGATACATGACTCGATAATCTGAAATGTTGTGGATGTGATTTCAGCGTTACCAGCGGGTATATGACTCGATACTCTGAAATGTTGTGGATGTGAGTTCAGCGGTACCAGCGGGTACATGACTCGATAATCTGAAATGTTGTGTATGTGAGTTCAGCGGTACCAGCGGGTACATAACTCAAAGATCTTGGAGAGAATGTCGTTTAGACATAATATTTCTTCAGGAACTTGCCGTTTACGGGCAACATGAGCAAGTCTCCGTTTTGTTTTACGATGCGGTAAGCACCGTTGGAGAATACTGTCTCAATGATAAATGGGCCTTCCCACTTTGGCTGGAATTTGCCGGCGGTATTGTGAGTCATGACCATCGGCCTCCGGACTGCCAGGACGAGATCTGCTACCTGGAATGTTCTGATTTTTACCTTCTTGTTGAAGGCTCCAGAGATGCGTGCTTGGTATAGCTCAATTCGTTGCTGAGCCAAGAGGCACTTTTCATCTAGTGCCTCCAATTTCTGTAGTCAACGATGGTGGTTTTCGTTTGTCGTCAATTGATGCGTGAGGGCGACGCGTAGTGAGGGGATCTGAGTCTCCAATGGGAGGACTGCTTCACTCCCGTATACCAGGAAGAATGGTGTATTCCCGGTGGCTGTTCGAACTGTGGTGCGATAAGCCCATAAACATTCACCGAGCTTCTCGTTCCAGTCGCGTTTGTTGGAGGAGACAAATTTCTTGAGGAGTTTGATGATTGTTTTGTTGAATGCCTCTGCCAACCCGTTTGCTGCCGGGTTGTATGGTGTCGAAGTGACATTCTGAATACGGTGCTTATCGTAGAACCGATAGAAAGCGTGGCTTGCAAACTGTGGACCATTATCATGGATGATCCTTCGGGGCAGTCCAAAGCGGTAGATGACGTGATGCTTAAGGAAGCTGATCACGTTTGAAGTCTTAACTTCTGCGAGTGGGACAGCTTCCGCCCATTTGGAGAAGTAATCAGTGATCGCAAGTATGAAGCGGTGTCCTCGGGAGGAAGGTGGGGTGATTGGACCAATGATATCCATTTCCCATGCTTCGAATGGCCATGACGCCACTGTCGGATATAGAAACTCGGATGGTTGGTGAATGAAGTCTGCGTGGACTTGGCAGGCTTTGCATTTTCTAGCATAATCTATCGCATCTGCCACCATCGTGGGCCAATAGTAGCCCATTCGGCGAAGGCGGTCTTACAGTTTTGGACCGGGCTGGTGGGCCCCGCAGACACCGTCATGAGCTTCTCGTACGGCTTCTTTGGCTTCTGTATTTGACAGACACCGAAGCAGTAATCCGTCGTAGGAGCGGCGAAACAGTATTTTTGTCTCTGTATCGTAGAAGAATCTGAGAGAACGCCGTCCGATGGAAGTGGCTTCCTTTGGGTTCTCGGGCAGGATGTCGTAGATGACAAAGTCGATGAATGGTTGTCTCCAATCTGGGGCATCATCGATCATGTGGGCAGAATAACTCGCCACGAATTGCATATTGTTCTTGGGACAGACCAGTTCATGGCCTATCACATCCACTGATTGGCGATCATAGTTCGGAACTGCTAGGGAAGCGGCAAGACCAGCTAGGGCATCGGCTTCAATATTTCGGAGTCTGGGGACATGCTCGATGAAGAACCCCTCGAACGACGAGATAATATCAATCACTATTTGGTGATAAGGGATCATGTCTTCGTGGTGGACTTCGTATGAGCCCCGGATCTGATTGATGATTAGTTAGGAATCGCCGTATGCTTCAAGGTATTCTACCCCCAGCTCTCTTGCAAGTTGGAGGCCAATGACCAGAGCGTTGTACTCGGCCACATTGTTAGAGCAGGGCTCGGTGAGGGAATAAGCGCGGTTAATCACCAATCCGGAAGGGGAGATCAGCACTATCCCGACTCCGACGACTATATTGCCTTTAGGTCCGGTCCTCGAAGCACCGTCGAAGAACATTCGTCATATAGCCTCGTGAGAGGTTGCATGTGAGTCGACGACCTCATCTGGGATCTCTTTATATATTCTGGAGGACTCCGAGCCTGGGTGGGCTGCTAAGAAGTCCGTCAGGACTTGACCTTTGACTGCCTTTTGTGGGATAAAGATCATATGATAAGGGAACAGCAATATTGCCCATGTAGCGAGTCGAGAGCTGAGTGCCCCTGGTTTAGTCATGAGGACTCTGAGAGGGTTGACTCGTGAGATCACATATATCGTTTGTCCGGTGACATAGTGTCGTATTTTCTGAATGGCGAACACCAGGGCGAGGCATTCCTTCTCCACAGCGGTGTACCGGTGCTCTGGCCCAATCATCATTCGGCTGAGGTAATATATGGCCTGCTCATGGCCTGCGTCATTGTTTTGTGCCAGCAGAGCCCTGAGGGAGTGTTCCATTGCTCGTATATAGAGCAGGAATGGTTTTCTAGGAACCGGGGCCACCAAAACTGGAGGATTTGACAAATATTCTTTGATGCTGTCAAAAGCACGCTGGCATTCCTCGTCCCATACGAATGAGACTCCTTTCTTCATAAGGTGCGTGAATGGTCGGCATCGCCCGGAGAGGTTGGAAATGAACCTTCTGATGTAAGTTAGCCTCCCTTGGAGGCCTCTGAGTTTGCAGAGATTTCTCGGGGGGCCCATCTCCATAATTGCTTTCGTCTTCTCAGGGTCTACATAGATACCTTGTGCCGTGATGATGAAGCCCAGGAACTTCCCGCTGGATACACCCAGAAAGGACTTTGTAGGGTTCATTTTCAAATTGTGAGCTCGTATTAGGTTGAATACCGTCCTTAGATCCTGCAGATGGTCTCCCTTGCAGCGACCCTTAACGGCTATATCGTCAACATAACATTCTACTGTATTACGTAAGTGGTTTCTGAAGATGATGCTCATGGCTCTTTGATTTGTGGTGCCAGCATTCTTTAAACCGAAAGACATGACTGTGTAGCAGAACGTGCCAATTGGCGTTCGGAATGATGTATATTTTTCGTCATCAGGAGATATTTTGATTTGGTTGTACCCCGAGAAGCCATCCATGAATGACATACGTTCGAAGCCGCAGGTATTGTCGATCATGATGTCTGTGATAGGATGGGGAAATTCATCTTTGGGGCACGCCTCGTTCAGGTTGCGAAAGTCGATACAGATTCGAATCTTTCCATTCTTCTTAAGGACGGGTACTATATTGGCGACCCAATCGGGATGTTGCTCCTCACGAATGAAGCCGCTGGCTATCAGTTTGTTAACTTCGGCTTCGATCGCGTCCATGATGCCTGGGCGAAAGCGTCGCTGTTGTTGCTTGACTGGCTTCGCATCTGGTCGAATGTTGAGTTTGTGAAGAGCAATATCGAGATTTAACTCTGGCATATCTTCATAGCTCCAGGCGAACACATCAATGTACTCTCTGACAAGTTCTAGTAGCAACTCCCGTTCTTCGTCTGTTAGGCTTTTACTGAGGAAAATCGGTTTTGGAGAAGATTCGCTGCCGAGGTCAACTTGTATAACCTCATCTTCAGTAGGAGGTTCTCTCAGTTCGAACCGCTTTTCCCATTGTGTGCCCAATTGCTGGGCCCACGGCTCTAGCTCGAGGATTTTGGGGATGTCTTCGTCTTCTTCGTAAGCGTCGGCGAATGCCATATTGACTGTCATGACTTGTCTGAACACATCTCCGATGCTGGTATCCGAGTCCGAAGTTGGTGACCCGGTTGAATATGACTGCCAGTCGTATTCTTCATCTGAACTCTCAGGGGTCGTAGTGGGCATTACATACCCTAACCCGCATCGAGTTTTGCTATAGTAATCTCGTGGTTTGCCCGCCGGGACTGGCAGCTTCAAAGGTAATCGTCGTCCAGTACCGTAGTTCAAACCTGGCGTCGTCTCCAGATCATACCCCTGTTTCTGCATGAGATATTTGGATTGTGGGCTATACAGATACAGAGGCAGTCTCCCGGCATCTGTCCCGAGGTCGGCTTCCTCTATGGTGAAGGGATGCGGGTTGTTCGTTCGGCCGAAGATGATCGGATGATCCCCTCCCTCGATTATTCGGTAAGCGTCTTCTACTGGAGTAAGCTGGATCGCGGTGTACACATTTGTCACTTGTGTGTGTAGGTGAGTGCCTATACCGTGTTCCATAGCATATATTGTACATAGCTTATTGAGCTCGGTATAGTTCAAAGATAACCCTTTATTGATGAAGTAAGGTATCTTTTCTAGGGGGATTACATCATCAACGATGGGAACATCAGTGTGGGCAGCCACATACTTGGCTAACTCCGGTTCTTCTTCGGCTACCCCCTGTGTAAATGAAGACTGAGAGGACGCCCTAGGCAGCTTGATTGTCAGAGGTTCAGCTGAGGGAGCAGAGCGTAGAGTTGTTGGCAGACTAGCGACCCCCAGTTTGGCACTTGATATGGAGAGAGGAGTGGCTGGTTCGCTAGAAGTGTCAGACCTTGCATCGGGGTGACGACCCTTCTTGGGAAGGCGTATCGTCAGCGGCTTGTCGGAGGGGTTGAGCTTCTCCATTTGGGGTTGACTGACTCTCGATAGTCTGATTGTTAGTGGCCCCATTGTGGGTCTCGACACTTGGCCGGATCTTGCCAGCCAGATTGTCATTTGCTCCTCTTGCGCTGAGAGGCTGATCGCGTCCTTCCTCAGAGTGGCAGTAAGGGGTACGGACTTGCCCGGTTTGTGAGCTTGGAGGTGTATTGTCAGAGGTCCTTCTAATCCCGTAGCTGTCTCGGTATGAGCTTGTACGTCTCCTTCATCAAGGTGCCTCTTTGACTTTTCGTATAGGCAGGAGTCTGAGTAGTAGGATTCGACCCCTTTGAAGGGATCGATATCAGCAAATTCTGTCTTCACGAAGTCGTATTTGCCGACATATTTAAAGCACTGGTGTAGCGTGGAAGGCACGATCATGTAATCGTGTATCCATGGGCGCCCCAAGAGGATATTATAAGAAGTGTCTGCATCTATGACGTAGCAGGTAACTTCGGATTGGAGGTCGCTAATTTGACACTTCAGACGAATCTTCCCAATAGGGTAGCTCCTGCCCGAATTGAAACCGCTGATGGCGGTGCTTGTAGGTGTCAGGCGATGTATTGGGATGCGAAGTTGATGTAGCAGACCCTTCGAGATGATGCTTATGGAAGAGCCAGGATCTATGTGCATCCGATCCACCTTCACTTCGCCGATGTACCCCGTGTAGTATAGCGGGCGATCGTGTAGGTTGGTTTTGATGAGCATGTCCTGTAGAGTGAAGACGATGTTGGGCATTGCTCCCGTGCAGGCACTGTCTTGGAGATCCATGGGGGAGTCCTCCCCGGTGAGGTTGGATTGAGCCATATAGACATCGACATTTTGGAGTGCTTCGCTTAATGCAATACAAACGTCCGAGAGCCTTAGGAGTTCGTACAGTGACAACTTGGCCGGTGTGTTAGCCAATTGTGCTAAGATGTCAAAGTTGTAGGGCCTCTCTAGTCCTTGGACGGCCTCTTTTCAGAGGGATTTGTCGAAGCGAGTCTCCCTCGGCCTAGGCTTGTCGGTCGTCGAAGGCTGAGCCGGTCCCGGAGCATCAGTTGTAGTGGGTTGATGATTTTTGGCTGGATTGTCAACCACGGGTTGGGATTGTGCTCCGGACCGCGTGACGACGGCTGTAGCTTCTTCGTTGTCTGTCGAGATTGTGTGGCAGGTCCTGAATTTTCCACTTTTCTTTTTCTTGGTGGTAGATGGTGTGGGCCGAGTCACTTCTGACACCAAGTCTGGATGGATCCACATGACCTCCCCTCGTGATGTGGTGAGGGGTACTAGACCGACAGCCTGATCTCGGGGAGGTGGAAGATTGGTAATCTCTATTGTCGCTAGAGGAACGGGGACCACCCCGTCTTGAGTCTCCGTCGGAGAAAAGCTACCGAATTGTACGGACACCATATTGGCCGCCACGGTTACCTCTTCGAAATCGATGGCCAGAGCGTTCGAATCGATGAGGTTCTGGATGTACCGTTTCAGCTGGTAGCAATCGTGTGTAGCATGATGAACATAGCGATGATAATGGCAGTACTTTGGATTCTTCATCTCTGTCGGCCGCGGTTCCCGTCTTGGTGGAGGAAGCTGAATTCTGTCCCCTTGTATGAGCATGTCCAAGATGGGCTTGACGTGACTGTCTTCGAAGGAGTAAATGATTTGCGGCCATTGTTTGTCTACGGGCTTCGGCTCAGGTTTTTGTGCTGTATCGGCCACCATAACCTGCTTTCTCTTGCTGTCCCGATTGTTGGAGGGGCTACCCCCATTATCGTTGTTGGGACGCTTGCCCTTATTTTCTCCTTCCGAGATATGCAATCCCAGTTGGAGAGCCTTTTTCAGTCGTTCTTCGGCGCTTGTGGCACTGATGATAAATGCCTTCCAGTCCTTGAATTGACTCTCGCCCATCCAGAGACTGATCGTTGGAAGCAGTCTCTTTTGGCAAATTTCAATCAAAGAGGAATCTGGATTTCCGGATGGCAGCTTCATGGTGGTTTGGCGGAACCGCTCAATATAGTTCCTTGTCAACTCCTTCTCCCCTTGGACGACGTCCATGAGGGTGGACATGGTAACCCTGCCCTACCTCGTAGAATCTCTCCAAGAACATACGCTTGAAGCCGGCGAAGGAGTGGATGCAGTTGTCCGGCAGATTGCGATACCAGTCGAAGGCGACTCCTTCCAATGCCCCAATGAATAATCGTGTGAGGATAGCATCATCGTGGGGCAGATGGTCGGTGGTGACCTCGAAGTACGTGATGTACCGACTTGCTGAGGTCTTGCCATCATACGGGTTGATATTGCACGGCTTATATCTTGGTGGGAATGGAACATCCCTCCATTCAGCAGGGTATGGTTGCCGCATTTTGAGGTCTTGAGCATTTTCTCGGGCATGGAACATGGCTCGGAGCTCCTGAACCTCTCTTCTTACTTCTCGGGCGTCATCTGTTGTGGTAGGGGCTGTTATTTCGGAAGGATTGTTACCCGGGTTCGGTGCCGCCGAATTCGAGTTCGCATTGACCGCGGGACCCGCGCTCGTTTGGCCGAGCGTTCCTCCTTGCATAGTTGGAAGGGCCGCTTTAATCTCGTCTACAGACTTAACCAAGGCAAGTAATATGGCTTCGAGATTGTCGATGTGCTGGCGATCACTGGAATCACCTTGATTGCTGTCCGTCATGAACACCGTCCTTACATGAGGAGTGATGGAAGGAACGGTGGAGGATGTGCCCTCCGAGTCGTACCCATGCACCGAGAAGTCATCAGGATAGGTGGGAATGTTCTCTTCGGGCTCGGACTCGGAGGGAACGGTATCCCCAGCCTCAGAGCTTGCTTCGTCTTGAGAGTCACCGATGTCCTCGGGGATATTAGCGTCTGTTGTATCCGATGGGAGAGTTGTTTGTCCGGGCTCGGCTCCTTGAAACATCAGATTATTGCGAATGTTCGGAGGAGTGCTACCCCCAGTTCCCATAACCCCCAGCGATGTGGATGATGAATTTCCCATTGCGGCAGATTTCGTCTTTGAACGGGTGTGTTGGATTACTCCGGTGGAGGACAACCGTTTAGACGAAAGTTTCTTAGCTGTAGTGGTTGATATCTTGGGACTGGAGATGCTTGTCTTCTTCCCTCTCCCTTCGGCGGGGACTTTCTGAATGGAATTGCAGGAGACAACAGGAGGTGCCTCATCTTCTGAGCTCGGATGCTGTAGTCTTTGGAAGACGGACGGCCGATCTTCCGTCACTGCCGTGTTGTTGCAACAGCAGTTGACGATGATTTTGGTGCAGTGATGTCCAAGCAAGGACACTTTGCACACCAAAACTCTTCCTCTTTCCTTGCGTTTGTGGAGGATCGCCTACCACAGGTCAGAGGAACCACTTTGTCCTTTTGCCGCCGGGGGCTGGACTCGAGCGGTTCTATACAACTTCCCATCAGAGGACCGTGTGATAGTCAATAGGACACCCCGATAGTCAGAGGTTGGGACAGCTGACTGGGCTTGATGAGCCCGCGCTGTCCTAGACTTTCTCCTTTTAGCACTTGCGGGTGCGTAATAGGAGGAGTCCAAGTTGAATACCACAGAGTCTGGCTTATCATCCAGAGAACCATCAGGGTCAGGACCACATGAGAGATGGTCGAAGACTGATCGAGAGAAGCGTGGAACGGACGCTATACGGCTAGAATTGGGTACCGTGCAGGCTGTCTGCATGCGGTTGTCTTCTGCCGTTGGATGAGTTATTTTTGTGCGGCTAGGAGTCACGATCGTGCAGGCTGGCCGCATGCGGTTGGCAATTGTGGCCGCATGGGTTTTCTGTAAGCGATTGACTTTCTTAGCCGCATGGGTTTCATTCATGTGGTTGGCAGCTGTAACCGCATAAGCTATGCGGCTGACAGATGTGGCCGCATGGGTTTTCTTTATGCGGCCGGCGAATGTAGCCGCATGAGCTTTCTCCCTACGGCTAATACCCTTATGCGGCTCGGATCTCATAGAGTTTCTCTTTGCCCCTGCAAGTCCAGCATCATAGTGTTTTCTTCTGCCGGACTTGGGGACAGCAGAGTTGTCTACGGTCTGAAGTAGGGCCACGGGAGAGTCTTCTCCACCGTTTTGAGCAACGGAGGGTATTTCTGCAAGAGCTTCAGTAGGAACAAAGGATCGGGTTCTTCACTCCTTGCGGGCCTTCTTTGTGCGGTCTCGCTTCTGGACCGGGCCAGCGCTCTTGTCGGAGAGCATTTCTTCGAACGCCTGTTGGTCGAACCGGGCGACCATCTTCTGTTGCGTGGAGCCAAGCTTGGCTGCATCCGATTGCGTCACCAACTCCTCAGCCGTGGAGAAGTTAGTCCCAGCAGAGTCGCCATCGTATTTGCCATGAAATATAAAAGAACAGAACAATTATCGGAGGACCGGACTTTTACTTCACGTTACAAACTCGCTTGTACAAAGAAAGCCTAGGGACGAAAACCTAGGTACAGCAGTCTAAGTACAATTATTTATTTTAGATTCTGGGGGATGACGATAGAGGCTCGGGAAGGCGACGACAGCCCTGCCTTACTCCTTGGACGATCGGTATGCAGCCTTGGCTCCTGTGAAGAGATGATTGGCGTTGCTGAAGAAATGCTCTTCTTGCTCTCCCTCTATTACTCTTCTGGCTTCTCTCTCTCTCTGTGTATTTTTTTCTCTCTGATAGCGTATATTTTTATAAGGGAATGACACCTTGCTATTTATAATAGTGGGGACATCATTAGGGTTTGGATGATTACCCATTCTCAAGGTGGCGGCGGCCTGATATATAATCAATCTGGACCTTAGTTTAGGGCATGAACGATCTGGGCCATAAATGGGGATAGTATTGAATCCTGTGAATGATTAATGCTGATTGCTTTAAATCTTCATGATTGGTTGTGTCAAGCTTGGATTTCTCACCACGTGTCCCATTGGCTTGATCATGAATGATATGACCTGATCTCATTAATTATGAGGATAACGTTAAATATGGTCATCGGGATCTGGTAAATCTCTGATTGATCTGCATCCCATAATCATCCTTGCTACCAGCTGTCAAGTCGTGGGGGCCATTGAATCTCTGCCATGTGTCTTAATGGTGGACCCTGTCAGAAACGCATGATATCCATGAACCGCATGAGACAGCGTCTCAGTGAGCCTCATAGGTATAGTACTTGCGAGCCGCATGGGATAGTTTCTCGGTGAGCCGCATAGGTATAACACTTGCGAGCCGCATGGGATGGCTTCTTGGTGAGCCGCAGGAAGGTGATTCTCACCAGCCGTATGAAGCTGTTCTTCACTGGAGCCGCATGGGAGTAGCCACGTGTCAATCTCGGATCGTGTCAGAGATTTTCTCCGATTTCCAAAGAGTCTGTCATTATGATAGAGCTATTATGACACTTCATGTCAGAGCCGTCAGCTGTCAAATCATGGCAGAGCATTAAATAGGGCCATTGCTCGATGGCCAGCTGTGTGAAGGGGTCCCATGGGGACACGTGGCGTTGATCGAGCCGCATATCTCTGTTGGTCGAATGTGAGCCGTATGTACTTTTGAGCCGCATGCGGCTGGGGGACTCTTTGAACCGCGTAGGACTGTCCCTATGTAAGCCGTATGGACTCTCCTGTCCCGAGCCGCATTAGACTAAGAGTCTCTTTGAACCGCATGGGACTGCTCCTGTATGAGCCGCATGGGGTTCTCCTGTTCTGAGTCGCATAGATCATCATTCTGATATTTTCCATGCTTCTACACCGCCCAATGCCTATTCTGTTGTATCCACAACAGTAAACCTCTATAACCGCTAAGTCAAACTAGCATGCAATCTCTATTAGCGGTTATTCCTATCGTACGGCTTATACGTACTGGTGGCCAGCCAATCACGCACTTCCGTGTCCTATATGCGACACACAACTTCGTGGTACAACGTGTCAAGGCCAATGAATATAACACACAAGGTGGTCCCTTAAATCTAGGTTTAATTTGTAAGAAAATAATACACAGCAGGAAATATAAATGAACAGTAAGTTCTAACAGGTTATGCCATGTATCACAGTTTTTGCATAAAAAAAATAAATAATGCATAAAATATGAGCTAAAAATAAGTAAACAGCAAATGGCAAGGTGTCTTGCCTGATAGTACGCCTGGTGTGCTGCAATGATCAATATGGCACGAACTGCAACTTCGGTGCAACAACTATGCAAGGTGACCTCTGATGGCGGTACGGATCGTGTCATTGAGTCCGAAAGGGTCAAATTAGTTAGGGTGGACATAAGGTAGGCTTGAATTCGAGAGAGAACATGAATAATGGGATTGGTTATGGGTAGGAGGAGATTCAAAAGAAAAGAATAATAATTATATGATTTTAGAAAAATAATTTATAATACTTGAAATATAATATTTATTAGTCAAAATAAATAAATATCCAAAAATCAAAAGTATATTTAAGGCAAACTGTAAGTTTTGTCAAATAATATTTTAGACAAAAATATTTTAAGCGAAACTAAATAATATTAGAAAATTTATTTAGGGCTAAGAAACATGTTTTGTAAAAATAATATCTTGATAAAATCTATACTTTTATTGACTATCGAAAAATCGAAATATATTTATAGCTATTTAAACTATACCTTTTACTAATAAAATAGAAAATAATTTATGTAGAAAAACTCATTCTCCATATCCTAGGAAACTAGATTTTGTAACCATTTGGATATTTGTAACCCAATATGGAAGCAAAATATATCTATAAAATTATGGATAAAATAATAATAATAAAAATAATAATAACAATAATAATAATAATACTAATAATGAAAACAATAATGATAATAATAATAATAATAATAATAATAATAATAATAATAATAATAATAATAATAATAATAATAACAGTAGTACATGTACTGTGGTTCTTCTTAATTAAACTAATAATTACCAAATAAATAATTAAATAACTAAATAATAATAATAAATCTATAATAATAACTATACTGATAATACTTACAGCTGTGTTTTTCCTTCTCGTGAAGAGGGAATCAGCAAAAAGGGAGAAATAGAATGAGTGAATGAGCAAAGTAGAGAGAGAAAGGAAATAGTGAGAGGGAAGTGGAGCGGACGGAGAGAGGAAGGAGCGGCGACCGGCTGGAGGCCGTCGGCGGCGCAGAGGGGTGGAAGGAAGAGATCGGCGGAGGGAAGGAAGCGGGGGAGAACGGAGGAGGGTTGGAGTTCGCCGGGCGCGTGCGGCAAAGCGCGGCGCTCGGGATCTCAGGCGCGGCGGCTAGGGTTGGTCGGGGAGTCGTACACGGCGATGACTGCGGGCGGCCGGAGAAGATCGGTAGGCGGCGGATCTGACGGGAGTGGGGGCTCGGGAAAAAGGGTCGGCGGAGAGAGCAGCGGGGACGAGCGGGGGAGTGGCGGACGGCCGGGCGCCCAGTGGCTGACGCCGGCGCGGGCGGCAAGGGGGCAGAGAGGGACGGTGCTCTTAGGAGTCTCGCCGGCGGCGGCAAGCCGGAGGGCGGACGTGGTGAAGAGGCACAGAGGGGGTTTCGGCCGGTGCTGGGTCAACGGACGGCGGAGGATTCTAGGGCGGTGGCGGAGCGCTGGGGTAGACGCGCCGGCGCGGAAGGCCGGACGGGTGCGGCGGAGTGGCGGAGGTAAGTCCTGTCTGTGGTGGTTTTAATTTGGTTTAATTTTTGGTGGGTCTCCGGCGATGGCCGTGAGGGTGGTGGTGTCGACTACGGTGGTGGTGACGGCTGGGCTGTGATGGTCACGGTAGTTGTTTTGGTGATGGTCGAAGTAGGCAGGACGACGGGGATGACAGTGGTGGTGGCGTGTTGGTCGTAATGGTGGTGTTGATGGTGGTCCGGGCGGTGGTGGTGCTGGAGATGAGGGAGGAGGACTCCAGTGGGGACGGGATTTAGTTTAGAAAATTTTATTGTATCGGGGTGTGTCCGACACGAAATTAATGTAATTGTAAAAATGGAATAAGAATTGGATATGGGAACACGGACACGATGCACGGCACATTTGTGGTGGTGGAGGAAATTGTGGAGAATAGAATTTTATGGAGGAGTACCTGCCTATTTATAGGATGTGGGAATTCCCAATTAGATATGGACTAGGAATATTTAAAACCCAAGTAGATAAATCATCTATTTAATTAAAATCAATCAAATCAAATCCAATCCAAATCCAATTAAATCTAATTTAATTTCCTTAGTTTAAAATCAAATCAATAAATCAAATTTCAATTATTTAACTATTTAAATAAATACATAAATTCAAATCAAGATTTAAATGGCCACAATAACTTCCAAATATATTTTTCAAAATACCAATAATAATAATTTCGAAAATAATAAATATTTTTAAATATCTTTTTGAATAATAAACTATTAATATTAATAAATCTCAAAAATTATATTTTTATTTAAAATAGACTAATAAATAATTTTGAAATATATGTATGCACGAATAATGCATACATGATTATGCTTTTCCTAGTATACAATAAAATATCATTTATGATTAATAACCGCTAAAAACAAAAGGCTTTTTATAGCCAGAATAATTATATAATATTTTGAAAGTGTATAATAAAATAGAGAAAAATATTTTTCTAAAATATGTACGCTCGCACATATTCGCCCTCGTCGAGCAAAAACGAAAATAAAATTTCGTGCACGACGTACAATACGACTACGCGACGTACAATATAAAAATTTTAAATCAGTACCAAAATTGTTAAAAATATATTAGAAATTTAGGGGTTTTACATCCTACCCAACTTAAAAAAAATTTGTCCTCAAAATTAAGAATTAGGAGGGGGTGAAAGGCACAAGGGGCATCGGTGAGGAATAATTGTTCACGTCCAACGCAATCATGCATTAGGAAATCGCGACTTCAATAACGGCGAGAGTAATCATGGGATAGCTCAAGAAAAAAAAATGTGTAAGGTTTAAAGATAAAACACGCGATAAAGGCTAGTGTGTTATCTAGATAAGAATAGATTAGAGATCTTAAAGATATGGTTTCTTAGGAGTTGGTTGCTGGCACGATTGAGAGAGCGATTTGGGTCACTCCTAACTTAAGTGATTAGAAGGTCATGAGAGTAAATGTAAGGCCGAGATAAGAACGAGCAGTTTAGGATGAGGATATAACAACCTCGAGTGATAATGGTCATAATTGGTAGGAAGGCTAGAGGGAGTTCTAGTACTACGCCTTCGTCTTTCTAAAATAGGTGAAGGCGAAAGCAATATAGTTCGAAGGAGACGTTATCGAATACGAATACGTGATTCAAGGACGACCGAAAAATTTCAAAAGGAGTTGCCAAGGCAGTCGCGGATGGGACTCTAGAGGACAAGTTTAGCTATGTCCCCATCCACGTAGAACGATAGATAAAAGCGAACAAAAGTGCACTCGGTTGATCAGACCATTATGCACCGGGTTCTGATTAGACAATATGTTAGTGGGAGCGACCCAAATAACATATGTCTTGAACAATCTCGATAAAAGAATAAGCTTGCAAAAACTAGGCTATATTAGCATCATTAATCTAGATAATAAAAATATAGGCACGTGAGATTTAAGATTGAGATAAGGAACCAATATGTATAGTCTAAGAGTCATAGAAATCTAAGTCTTGTTTATTCCTATACTATCATTGTACAGTTTTATTGACCAAGGCTTGGTTGACTAGATGGGTTAGGGCTCTCTAAACCTTACAAGTACCAAGAGATTGCTAGGTCACAAGGCATTCTACCCAACTTAAAAGAATTAAACTAATGGTGTTTGGGACAGCTAACTAATAGGGTCAATCTCTAGCAAGCACGAAGGGAAGATAAGGATAATGATAGAAAGAATCAAGCAAGATGCAATCGATGAGTCAAACGGTAGATTGAAGAAAGTGATCAAGTATGTGGATGAGATCCTAGACTTCTAATCCTATTCGCAGGCTTGCTTGGTACGGTAAAGTAACCAAACAATTTATCTTGACCTGCATGGGCCACCACAAAAACATGTAACACCCCAGTCCTAAAATACGTAGGACTAGAAATGTAGACATGCCAGCTGTATTCATACGAAGTACATAGGCTTCGTATTGATACATAAGCTGTAAAATGCAGTAGAACCATAACTAATCTCATCCACACAAAATAATGAATAAAAGATATCACATAAAGATGATGAATTGTCTTGATACAATATGTTAGGCGGAGACAAATCCACTACCAACAAGTAAATGGAAAAAATACATGAGTAAAGAAATGATTTTTTGGCGAGCGAAGCGAAGACGATCCAAGTGCAATCATCCTCGAAGAAATAGCAATGAACACGGCTAGTGCTAGAACACCTACGAAAGACAATAGCACACACCTGGCGAGATAACCAGGTCTTCAGAGGGACGTAACAAGACACAAAATATTATGCCATATAAACTGAATAAATATTGCTCAAATAAATAAGTCAATCGATTTATAACATGGTCCAATATGCACCTACTGAACGAGCGTACCATCCCCCCAACCAAACAAGGACAGGAGATGGTAAACTACTTCACGGTGACGTATCTTTCCATGCTAATAATCCAATATGGTATCCGGACCCCAACAAGGTGCAATACCTTCTCATCGAAGTAGTAAGTCATACCTACAACTAAACAAGGACAAGATGTGACGATCTAATCTACGACAAATTATTGTTCCAAGCCACGGTCAGATACAAGTACCCAAACCAAAAGTACTCGTACCTAACGGATAAAGGTAGCCTACCGTTCTAAGTGATATGTAGTTAAGAACAACCCTTCCTGCGCATGGGCCCTGGCTAAATAGGATCGGCATAGTCCCCCTTGGGCACCAGAGGCCCCATCAGTAAGAGCACGACGTTCCGCAGAATCGTCAGTGGCCGTCAGTAATCATGGGTCATCAACCCCATATCTCCAGCGGAGAGTTCGGGTCACAAGGGAAGTGCATCGAAGCCCATATTCTAAGGAATTGTCCTCTCCGCCTAATGCCTATTCTGTTGTATCCACAACAGTAAACCTCTATAACCGCAAAGTCAAACTAGCATGCAATCCCTATTAGCGATTATTTCTATCGCACGGCTTGTAAGTACTGGTGGCCAGCCAATCACGCACTTCCGTGTCCTATATGCGACACACAACTTCATGTTACAACGTGTCAAGGCCAATGAATGCAACACACAAGGTGGTCCCTTAAATCTAGGTTTAATTTGTAAGAAAATAATACACAGCAAAAAATATAAATGAACAGTAAGTTCTAACAGGTTATGCCATGTATCACAGTTTTTGCATAAAGAAAATAAATAATGCATGAAATATGAGCTAAAAATAAGTAAACAGCAAATGGCAAGGGGTCTTGCCTGATAGTACGCCTGGTGTGCTGCAATGATCAATGTGGCACGAACTGCAACTTCGGTGCAACAACTATGCAAGGTGATCTCTGATGGCGGCACGGATCGTGTCATTGAGTCCGGAAGGGTCAAATTAGTTAGGGTGGACATAAGGTAGGCTTGAATTTGAGAGAGAACATGAATAATAGGATTGGTTATGGGCAGGAGGAGATTCAAAAGAAAAGAATAATAATTATATGATTTTAGAAAAATAATTTATAATACTTGAAATATAATATTTATTAGTCAAAATAAATAAATATCCAAAAATCAAAAGTCGATTTAAGGCAAACTGTAAGTTTTGTCAAATAATATTTTAGACAAAAATATTTTAAGCGAAACTAAATAATATTTGAAAATTTATTTAAGGCTAAGAAACATGTTTTGTAAAAATAATATCTTGATAAAATCTATACTTTTATTGACTATCGAAAAATTGAAATATATTTATAGCTATTTAAACTATACCTTTTACTAATAAAATAGAAAATAATTTAGGTAGAAAAACTCATTCTCCATATCCTAGGAAACTAGATTTTGTAACCATTTGGATATTTGTAACCCAATATGGAAGCAAAATATATCTATAAAATTATGGCTAAAATAATAATAATAAAAATAATAATAACAATAATAATAACAATACTAATAATAAAAACAATAATGATAATAATAATAATAATAACAACAGTAGTACATGTACTGTGGTTCTTCTTAATTAAACTAATATTTACCAAATAAATAATTAAATAACTAAATAATAATAAATCTATAATAATAACTATACTGATAATACTTACAGCTGTGTTTTTCTTTCTCGTGAAGAGGGAATCAACAAAAAGGGAGAAATAGAATGAATGAATGAGCAAAGTAGAGAGAGAAAGGAAATAGTGAGAGGGAAGTGGAGCGGACGGAGAGAGGAAGGAGCGGCGACCGGCTGGAGGCGGTCGGCGGCGCAGAGGGGTGGAAGGACGAGATCGGCGGAGGGAAGGAAGCGGAGGAGAACGAAGGAAGGTTGGAGTTCGCCGGGTTTGTGCGGCAAAGCGCGGCGCTCGGGATCTCAGGCGCGGCGGCTAGGGTTGGTCGGGGAGTCGTACACGGCGTTGACTGCGGGCGGCCGGGGAAGATCGGTAGGCGGCGGATCTGACGGAAGTGGGGGTTCGGGAAAAAGGGTCGGCGGAGAGAGCAGCGGGGACGAACGGGGGAGTGGCGGACGGCCGTGCGCCCAGTGGCTGACGCCGGCACGGGCGGCAAGGGGACAGAGAGGGACGGTGCTCTTAGGAGTCTCGCCAGCGGTGGCAAGCCGGAGGGCGGATATGGTGAAGAGGCACAGAGGGGGTTTCGGCTGGCGCTGGGTCAACGGATGGCGAAGGATTCTAGGGCGGTAGCGGAGCGCTGGGGTAGGCGCGCCGGTGCGGAAGGCCGGACGGGTGCGGCGGAGTGGCGGAGGTAAGTCCTGTCTGTGGTGGTTTTAGTTTGGTTTAATTTTTGGTGGGTCTCCGGCGATGGCCGTAAGGGTGGTGGTGTCGACTACGGTGGTGGTGACGGCTGGACTGTGATGGTCACGGTGGTTGTTTTGGTGATGGTCGAAGGAGGCGGGACGAGGGGGATGACAGTGGTGGTGGCGTGTTGGTCGTAATGGTGCTGTTGATGGTGGTCCGGGCGGTGGTGGTGCTGGAGATGAGGGAGGAGGACTCCAGTGGGGATGGGATTTAGTTTAGGAAATTTTATTGTGTCGGGGTGTGTCCGACACGAAATTAATGTAATTGTAAAAATAGAATAAGAATTGGATATGGAAACACGGACACGATGCACGGCACGTTTGTGGTGGTAGAGGAAATTGTGGAGAATATAATTTTATGGAGGAGTACCTGCCTATTTATAGGATGTGGAAATTTCCAATTAGATATGGACTAGGAGTATTTAAAACCCAAGTAGATAAATCATCTATTTAATTAAAATCAATCAAATCAAATCCAATCCAAATCCAATTAAATCTAATTTAATTTCCTTAGTTTAAAATTAAATCAATAAATCAAATTTCAATTATTTAACTATTTAAATAAATACATAAATGCAAATCAAGATTTAAGTGGCCACAATAACTTCCAAATATATTTTTCAAAATACCAATAATAATAATTTCAAAAATAATAAACATTTTAAAATATCTTTTTGAATAATAAAATATTAATTAATCTCAAAAATTACCTTTTTATTTAAAATAGACTAATAAATAATTTTGAAATATATGTACGCACGAATAATGCATACATGATTATGCTTTTCCTAGTATACAATAAAATATTATTTATGATTAATAACTGCTAAAAACAAAAGGCTTTTTATAGCAAGAATAATTATATAATATTTTGAAAGTGTATAATAAAATAGAGAAAAATATTTTTCTAAAATATGTACGCTAACACATATTCACCCTCGTCGAGCAAAAATGAAAATAAAATTCCGTGCACGACGTACAATACGACTACGCGACGTACAACACAAAAATTTTAAATCAGTACCAAAATCGATAAAAATATAGTAGAAATTTATGGGTTTTACAAAGGACTATATTTGTCTGAAATGATCACTGTTCATTTAGTGAGAAAATATTTCTTGTGATGTGATCTTGCTACTTTTACCTATGTTCATTTCAAGCGTATAGAGTCAGTTTACATTCTTTGAAAACATCTTGAAAAGCCATAATTTATTTCATTTTATTTTAAGCATACAAGGGGACTACTCATTTCAAGCACGATGATTATTCATTTTATGTGCAGTGCACAGCGTGTTTCATGAACCATAATCATTCTCAGGGATAGAAGCATTAGCATTCTTTTCTTTAATTCAAGACATTCTGAGGGTCAAATTACAAGCAAGATTATCACATCTTTTCTTTGATCGGAACATAGTTATTCTTTTCGACAGGTTATTCTCTTTAAGTAAGTCATGATCAAAAAACTTAAGCAATGAATGTATCACTTTTTCAGTAATTCTTACCATAGTCGACGGTCCATCCCTGCACAAGACAAGGATTAGCATAAACATAATATAACCAACATTCCTATTTCCTGTTCGTCTCTGCATCGTTAGCTTTAAGCAACACTTATTATAGACACATGTAGACTCGATTGGCAGCTGTAACACATGGGTTCAGCTCTGCACCAATCAACATCCATCTATATGATGGTCCATGTGTATTCCCATTATTAGCCGCTGTGACACTTGGGTTCAGCTCGTCGCTAGTGGACGGGATGCAACACCCGAGGTCTCTTGTATCTCAAGGTTTCTAGATAATCTCTCCTAGGCCGATCGGCTCCCAGTGCCCTGGAAACCATCGAGTGATCTAGTGACCTTGTATACAAGTTGTTCGAGACCAATGCATGAATACAAAATCTAGTAGATAAACTCTTTGAGGGGAAATAATTCATCTTTCTCTATGTCAATCTTTGTAACAACAGAGCTATGACTCTGCCTTCTCTCTTTGTAACAACAGAGCTATGACTATGCCTTCTCTCTTTGTAACAACAGAGCTATAACTCTGCATTCTTTCTTTTCTGTGATCTCAGAGGCGAAGCTCCTACATAATTCTTTTCCTTTACAACATATACAAGTTTGTCTGTACATGTCTAGCATTCAGAGCATATTTGAGGGACAAACAATCATTCATTTCTTTGAAATATGGTAGCAGTTCTGTTCATATTAAGCATAAAAATTCTTTCTTTGCAAGTATACGAATTCAGGACATGTATGAGCGATCTCTTTTATCTTCTTATTAAATATGGCAATAGTTCTCTCTTTTGATACAATATCTCTAACTTTTAACATGGCAAGCATCTCATTTGATTTAACATGGCAACAGTTCATTTCTTGTTATCGGGCAACAATCTTCTACTTAGCATACATGTTATCTTTTCTTGTTCTTAGCATAGCAAAGCACTCTTGATCAAGGCATCATTTATTTACTATTAAAAGGCAACAATCTTCTTTTCAACATACAGATTAACTCATTTCTTGTTTTTAGCATGGCAGCATGTGGATTCTCTTATAAGCATACTCAATGATTACCGTCTTGTTATTAGCAAAAGCATTCATTCAAAAACTCAGATTCTTATTAGACGTAAGTGTATCATAAAATGGGTCTTTGTCCACTCACCTAGATCAATCGTTTTCTATTGCAGAGCCAGTAATCCAATTTCTCTGTTTATCTAGTGCCTTTGCGGAGCGGGGCGCTACACTTAGCACGTCTGCATCGGTGCAATGTGCCTTGTGCGCAGTTGATGCGCTCGTCTTCGGCACGAGTCGTATGTGTAGGGGCCGCGCTGGTGCACGCAGGCCGCGGGGTTGCGGGGCTGCATTATCGTATGGTTGTGGGGCTGCACGTCTGTGCTGCTACACAGCTATGCACAAGAACGCGGGCAGCGGTGCTGCTACACACTTGTGGTGCTGCACGTCCGTACTGCTGCTTAGACACACAGGCTGACGGGCTGAGTGGGCTACGGGGACAGATGGCTCATGATGTGGCAGATTGGAAGATTTAAGCGGTTAAGAAAAGATTGAGTCAATTAATCAGATCCATCTTTTGTGGCATTTAAATTTAATTCATTTAAATCTTTCCATTATTCGCTCCTATCTTTTTACAATCAGTTACGGCCAGGATTAGGATTAGGGTTTCGGCTCTTCTCTATAGATACTCTCTTCGTACCTTTATTGAAGACTTACGCTAAAATTAAAAGACGAAGAGAGCTGCGCCACCGCTGCCATTGGAGTCCATTAGAGTTCTTCATGTTCGAAAAAGGAGGTGACATCGAGCATTCTAGAAGTTCTTTAAAACTTGCTGGTTCCTGGGAGCAGATCGCAATAGGACGAATATTGCTTTGAGCAACGGTGATCTTAACCACCCCAGCAAAGTCGTCTTCATCAACTTCGTTTCTCATAAAGAGACCGTGACTTCCATTCGCATTCTCACAAAGAGACCGAGTCATCAACGTTGTATCTCACAAAAAGAACAAGTATTCATCTCTCTCTCTCTACGAGGTCGAGATTTCCATCTAACGATTGTTTCGAAAATTGCAATCTCAAAGCAAGATTCAGATCTGATGGAGAACAACCGTGCACAACTTCTCGACACAAGTTTTAACAAACTTGAGAGGTTTAACGGGGAGCATTAAAATATCTGAAAGAGAAAGGTCAGCCTTAATCTTCAACTCGTGAGCGTCGACTACTTGTTGACAGATCCTGAGCCTTTGGTTCCAGAGGATGAAAATGCTCGAAAGATTGCTGAAGCTACGACTTTGCAATCAAAGTAGAGGCGGGATAACAACCTCTGCAAGTTGTTGATCCTGAACTCGATGGAGGACTCTCTGGCGGAGCCATACAACAAGACGATCAATGCAAAGGACGTCTGGGAGTCTGTAGAGAATCTCAACAAGTCAAATGAGAACAAAAACAAGATCCACATGACCAAAAAGGTCTGGAGATGTGGTTTGAGGATGACAAAACTATGTTGTCTCAAGTCAAGGAGTTCCTCAAGTTACGTCAGAAGCTGGCAGATGACGGCATGCCCTTGGTTAATGCTTTTGTTGTCAGGGGTATTATCGCCAAGCTCCCACCTGGGTAGAGCAGTTTCATCACGACCATGCACCGCAAGAAGATGGTAGTAGATCTGGAATGCCTGTTGCACTAGATACATATTGAAGACGAGTTGAGGGCTCAACTAAAAGTGGACACATTATCCAAATAGATGGCCAAGGCCAACATGGTGCAAGGAGAAAATTCTAAAGGAAAGCAGAAGGCTTCCTACCAAATGAAGAAAGACATTCACTATCTGAAGGTAAAGTCGGCTCAGTTCAAGCCCAAGTCCAAAGAACCAGGGACTTGTTTCAACTGTGGAAAGAAAGGCCACTGGAAGAGGGACTACGAAGAACAACTAAAACTAAAGGAGTAAGGTGAGGCTAACTTTGTTGCTATAATTGCGCAGGTTGACTCAGTTGGAATTGACACGGGCTCGTGGATAGATACTGGGGCTTCGTGTCATGTCTGCTCAAAGAAAAAGTGGTTCACCACTTACCAACCTGTTTCTGAGAAGGTTATGGTGGGGAACCAGATACAAGCTGAAGTACTTAGGATCAGAACGGTGGTACTACATATGACTTCGTAGAAGTCGTTGATGCTTCAAAATGTGAAGCACGTACCTGCTACAGCCAAGAACCTGATCTCAGAAAGTCTGGTCTGCAATGCAGGCTTGAGGATGAACATAAATGCTGGTCAGATTATTATGTCATATAAAGGAACATACTTTGGAAAGGCTTTCTGTACCGAAGGGATGTTCAAACTTCAACTTGTAACTCCTATGGAGATAGTTAATGCAGTTTCTTTTTCTGGTTACTCTCTTAAGTTATGGCATAATAGACTAGGACATGTCCATTGTAAAATAATAAACAAGATGTCTAGTCTAGGGCTTATTTGCAAACGTGGGGGTAAGGAGTTGGAGAAGTGTAAGGTCTGTGCGCAGACAAAGATCACAAGAAAACCATTCAAGCGGGTAAATCGAAGTACAAATCTTTTGGAGTTGGTGCACTCAGATATCTGTGACTTCAAACAGTTCTCCACAATAGCCAAAATGAAGTATTTTATTACCTGCATCGACGACTTCTCAAAGTACGTATTTGTTTATCTGCTCAAGTCTAAAAATGAAGTGTTTAAGAAGTTTAAGAAATTCAAGGCTGAAGCGGAGCGTCAAACCAGACAACAACTCAAGAGACTCAGAAGTGATCGAGGTGGTGAGTATAGGTCTCATGAATTCGCATCGTTCTATAGAGAACATAGAATTCTCAATGAGAAAACTGCTCTGTACTCTCCTCAATCAAATAGCGTTGTAGAAAGGAAGAATAGAATGTTAACAGAAATGATGAACTCGATGTTGTTGATTGCGGCTCTTCCAAATTACTTCTAGATTGAAGCAGTGCTTACAGCTACATTCCTATTGAACTGAATGTCGCATGCTACTTTGAAAGTCACTCCTCATGAACTCTAGTTCAAGGTTAGACCCAACTTGAATGTCATTCGAGTGTGGGGGTGTCTCGCGTAAGTGAAACTTCCGGATATGAAGATTCAGAAGCTTGGAATGAAGACTATATTCCTAGTTTATGCTGACAAGAGTGATGCTCGAAGATTTCTTGATATTGAGTCAAATCACATCATTGAATCCCGCGATGCAGAATTCTTTGAACATAAATTTGTAAGGCACAAGAATATTTTTCTCACGAATATTTCGGAGAACAGTGTGAGTGCACAGGAAGCTCAAGTTCCTTACGAAGAGGTAGTCTAAGAAGAAGTTGTTGCTGCAGAAAAACTGTTGAACCAGAACTCGCAGAACTAGTATCTAAGCGAGTGAGGAGACAAAAGGACTTCGGAGAGATTTTTGTCACCTATCATGTGAAAGCATATCTGCTTACCTATGATGAGGCGATAAAGACCAGAGATTCTGTCTTCTAGAATGAGGCTATTAATGATGAGTATGACTCAGTAACCTCTAATAACATGTGGGTGTTGGTCGATCTGCCTAAAGGAGAAAAACCAATCAGATGTAAATGGATCTTCAAGAAGAAGATGAAGGTCGTTGGAACTGTTGACAAGTTCAAGGCAAGATTAGTTGCCAAAAGGTTTTTTTAGAAGCAATGAATCGATTATTTTGATACATATGCTCTAGTTGTGTGGATGACGACCGTCAGAATATTGATTGCTCTAAGCATAATTCACAAGCTAGTAATTCATCAGATAGATGTTAAAACTGCTTTCCTGAATGGTGAATTGATCGAAGAGATTTATATACAATAGCCACAAGGATTTGTCGTCAAGGGCCTCGAAGATAAAGTCTGTAAGTTGGTAAAATCTCTGTATGGCCTGAAGTAAGCTTCCGAGATGTGGCACGAGAAGTTTGATAAAGTCATAAGATCAAACAGCTAGAAGGTCAGTGAGACAAACAAGTGTGTGTACACAAAGTTTGCTGGAGAGGATTTTTCGTTTGTCTGTACGTGGACGACATGCTGATCTTGAGTGTAGATATAGCAAGTGTCTCTGAGATAAATAAGTTCCTCTCATCTAAGTTCAGCATGAAGGACTTAGGGGAAGCTGATGTTATCCTGGGGATAAAGATCATCCGAACAAAAACTGGAGTGATATTGTCACAATCTCATTACATTGAGAAGACGCTTACATGCTATGGGTATCAGGATCTTCCAAGGATTGATACGCCATATAGTTGTGACAAGAAGTTGAAGCCAAATCCAAGAAAAAGTGTCAAACAGTTAGAGTATTCAAGTGTCATCAGGAGTTTGACGTATGCAACTACTACCACAAAGCATGACATAGCCTTTGCCGTATGGATGCTGAGTCAGTTCACGAGGAATCCAGGTGTGGAGCACTGGAAAGCTGTAAAAAGGGTTATGAGATACGTCAAAAGGACTCAGAAGTATGCACTGTACTGCTACGGAGATCCAAAAGTAGTAGAAGATTTCAGCGATGCAAGCTGGTGCTCAGAAGTAGGGAATAAAAGGTCCACATGAGGATACGTCTTCTCCATGGATGGAGCTGCTATATCATGGAAGTCGAAGAAGTAGAGTATGTTGTCTCACTCTTCTATGGAGTCCCAGTTCTATGTACTGGCAGCTGCAGCGTAGGAAGAAGGATGGCTTCGGGAGCTCATGTATGATCTTCCAATGGTTGGTGTACAGATACCGACAGTAACGATATACTGCGACAACCAGGCGACTACAGTGGTGGCGTCGAACGACCTCTTCAATGGCAAGAAAAGGATTGTGCGCTTAAGGCATAGAGCGGTAAATGATCTTATTAAAAGAGGAATCATTACCGTAGTTGATGTTCGAAGTCAGGAGAATCTGGCAGATCCGTTCACCAAAGGTCTCAAGCGCCAGCTGGTTGAAGACACAGCAAGTACGATGGACTTGAAGACACTCTGGTATTGTGTCTTTATAATTCTACTATAAAATTTTATGCTATTAGTTCAAAGAGAAATATATTAGGCATCTAGCATTTAGTTTAAAAAAGGACCATTGACTAGAAGAATATCAGGAGTAGTGGGCAATCCTTTGGTATGTTGTAGGGTGATTAACCCAGAACCACTATTGTCTACTGATTGTTCTTTACAAAGAACAAAGTCCTGTGGGAGGATGGCTTGGAAGCTTTAATGAGTTCTCAAACATCTGGGATATCTGGCATACTTTATAGGAAGCACAGGTAGCACAGCACTACTAAAGAGCATAGTACTCCATGCTACAGTGGGGTGACACCACATGAGGTACCTAGTGAGGGTAAAGCCTCGGCTTCGGGCCAAGTCACAGTGGCGTAGCACCGCACATAAGCAAGATGGCCTAATGCTATATAATGAATAAAGATTGGTAGGCAGCACTACAAAGGGGCTGGGTCTCATGTTACAGTGGATGACACCACATGAGGTAGTGCCTCGGCTTTGCAAGCTATGTCACGGTGGTGTAACACTGCAAGGAAGCAAAAGGCTTCATGCTGGGTAGTTTAGCACTACAAAGAGGCTGGGCCTCATGCTACAGGTGGTATGACACCACATGAGGCAGTGCCTCAGCTTTGGGCCATGTCATAGCGGTGTAGCACCGCAAGAAAGCAAAAGGCTTCATGTCGAAGACTTTTTAAAGGAACACACCTACAGTGTATGAATAGAGATGTAGGCCATCACTTGAAGGAAATATTGTAGACACCCAAGATATATACACCAAAACCAGGCTAGCATAAGGCCTTTAATGTGCAGCTAGAAGCACTGTTGATGTCATTGTGTGAGTGGGAAGAACATACAGTTATGGTACAAAATTCAAGGCTTAGTCCATTCTTATATCATGATGTTATTTAACCCATACGGGAAGATTCAAGTCGTAGCGACATCTATCCTAATACTGATGGACAGTCACTGTGGGGAACGCTCAACCCATATATAGAGATATATGGGGGATTGTTGGTGTTTTTGTCTATTGTTGGTGTTTTTGCTTTAGAGACTAGAAATATAGTCCTATATTGCCTAGGCCAAATGGATTGTATCTCTATATAAAGCTTTGCTTGTGTTGAGAGAAACACACGAGGTGTGTAGAGGCATATGGGTGCCATATGGGAGAATTTTTCTAGTGGAATGAAGGCTAACCCAACAAAGAAACATTAATACTTTTTTGTTATGCACATGAATTTAATTCCTAATAGAGCTAAGCCTCAAAGGGGCTTAGAAACTCAAACTCGGACCCGAAATCAAACTCAAACTTGGGCTCGGGTTCGGGCTCGGACTCAGACTCAAGGGTGCAATGTGGCGCTTTGTTAGTGCACTTTGCACTTAGCACGTCAGCATCGGCATATGGCGCCTTGTTCGCAGTTGATGTACTCAGGCACTCGTCTTTTGCACAAGTAGCATACGCAGGTGCTTGCACAGGGGTCGTGCAGGGGCTGCACAGGAGCCACGGGGCTGTGCTGCTATGCGCTTGCAGGGCTGAGGCGCTGCTTCGCACTTGCGGGGTTGAGGCGCTGCTTCGCACTTGCGGGGCTGTACGTCTGTGCTGCTGTGCAGCTACATGCAAGCATGTGGGCTGACGAGCTGAGTAGGCTAAGGGGCACAGGTGGCTCATGATGTGGCAGATTGGAAGATTTGAGCGGTTAAGAAAAGATTGAGTCAATTAATCAGATCCATCTTTTATGGGATTTGAATTTAATTCATTTAAATCTTTTCATTATTCGCTCCTATCTTTTTGCAATCAGTTATGACCTAGATTAGGATTAGGGTTTCAGTCCTTCTCTATAAATACTCTCTTCGTGCCTTTATTGAGGACTTATGCTAAAATTAAGAGATGAAGAGAGCTGTGCCACCGCTGCCATTAGAGTCCATTAGAGTTCTTCGTGTTCGTGAAAGGAGATGACAGTGAGCATTCCAGAAGTTCTTTCAAACTTGTTGGTTCCTGGGAGTAGATCGCAATAGGGCAAATCTTGTTTGAGCAACGATGATCTTAATCACCCAACAAAGTCGTCTTCATTAACTCAAGTTCTCAAAAAGAGACCGTGACTTCCACTCGCATTCTCACAAAGAGATCGAGTCATCAACCTCGTATCTCACAAAGAGAATGAGTATTCATCTCTCTCTCTCTCTCTCTGAGAGATCGAGATTTCCATCTAACGATATGTTTCGGGAATCACATATACTAGGCTCACATACGTGACACCGAAATAGATAATTGAACCCAGAAAAGACTAGTTTTGTTGTTGGAATTGACCTATAATTTTATAGGTTAGTGCCAACCTTTTAGCCTTGAAAATAACATTAAAATCATATTTATTAGATATTTTATATTTTGCTATTTTATTATATAGATTGGTACAAGTTTAACTTAGAAATTGTACATACGCGACCTAAAAAACCAAAAATTTGGAGATGGTCATAGTTTTTATATTTATTTTAGGTAAACATGACTTAAATAAATATTTTATAAAATATTAGGTTCTGATTTTAAATAATTAATATCAGATTTATTTAATTTATCAAAGGTTTATACTATAGGTTATAGTTGGGTCATGCATGAAAAAATGTTGAAGTTGTGCAACCAAAGCCTCACCAATTTTGTGACTAATTGAAGAACCATTTAACCATGTTAATGAAATATGAGAACCCTATGTTTTGGCATGGAAAACATGGTTTTTAAGTCCTAAGAATAACCTACAAAATTCTGATTTTAGAATTGGGTTTTAGCTTGTTGTGCCTTGGAACTTGTCTAGTTTAGCTAAATTTTATGTTTAAAATTGTTATGAAACCATGCCTAAACTAATTATGTATGTTTAAACTTTGTTTAGTGATTAAAATCTATTTAAATAATATATTAATTCTATTTATATTATATAAATTATTATGCTCATGTAGGCGACACCGAACATGTCATTTAGAACCTAGAAGGCCTAGTTTTGCTACATTCTTGAACCCGAAAGTTGTATATAGTTGTGTCAACATTTTTTTCCTTGTAAATACCCTTAAAACCATAATACATACATATATATATATATATATATATATATATATATATATATATATATATATATATATATATATATATAATATTCTATTTTAAAAATATATATATAATATTCTATTTAAAAAATGGTTTTTAATATTACATGGGTTGGCACAACTTAGCCTTAGAAAAGTATCGATATATGACCTAGAACCTATACCTAGTGTTGGTTAGAGTTTGACATTTGATTTTAGATAAATATGTCTAAATAATTAATTTATAAATTAGAGTCTACCTCTAGCATATAGCTTTCCTTGTTAGTTATTATATCATAATAAATATATATAAGCAAATGTACCTTGTGAATGTGTAGTAATTCTAGAGTAATAATTGATTCATTAGTATTTTAATTTAGGCTCTCGGGATATTGCTACTTTGGGTTGATGATCAGGTCACAGCTTTATTTCTCAGGAACCTAGACAAGTATACCTTGCCAATATGTACAGGTTATTTATGCATGCTCTTATCTACTGTTGTTACTTTCCATGTTGTCAGTTTCTGTACTTTGTTTACTTGTCTATGCTCCTTGTACATGATCACTACACTTGTACTCATTTTAATTTATTACTTGTATAGTTCAATATAATGAGTATGAGCTTAACTTGACTCGACTTGATCATTTTGCTTGACTTGACCCTAATTCGATACTAGGATTGGCTATTTGACCACTCTCGACTCGAGAGTATCACACAGGTACTACTATAGAGATTTACTATAGATAGGAAGCTCCACACAGGACTACTCTCTATAGGACATCTGGTACCACACAGGGATGTGGTTATATGATTCCTTTATTAACCACTCTTAGCATCACAGTACTATGACATGTCATTAATTATCTATCTCTTGTTTCCTTACCTATACTTCCATTATTCCTATTGTTATTCTATTGTTTTATTTATGTCTATTTCATGCATATTATATAAACTGTACAATAGGCTTATATATTATGTATCTTGCTATATCCTCTAAGGACCTGGTGATTTCTCCAGGTTTTGCTGAGCTGCTATTGTAGATAGAAGGGTTGTTGGTGATTGTTTCTCCAGGATTTAAGGTATTTGCTTGATATCTTCATTATATTTATACGACATTATATTTATTTTCTATTACTTTATTCGGCTAATATGGCCTAGTTTTGCAAGCTTTATTCCTTACGATGAGCTTGTTCAGATAATTGTAATAGAGTCTGGTCTACTTTATTATATATTATCTATTCTTGTTTGTTTGTAGGATCCAGTGTATTAGTGTCTGGCCAAATTAGTGCAGTTGATCTTACAGAAGATTTATTTCCAATTAATGGAGATATAAAATTATTATAGTGATATAGAAATATAACTACTTGATATAGACATCGTATATGTATTTGAGCTGGACTGGAATCTGATTGATACGTAGCTGGCATGTTTACGTATCCTAGTCCTACGTATTTTTTGGGACTGAGACGTTATGGATTGAGATATAGTTTAGTTAGCGTATGTTTAATATACTTTTACAGCGTAGTACATCTGGAGTAAGTCCATTAAATTGGGTACTTATTCTCGATCGTATTAGCTGGCATATTCTTGTCTTAAATTTTTTCGTATTTTGGAACTGGGGCGTGATACGTTAAATCCATCCAGATCAAAAAATTCAAGGAATCAATCTGCTAAACGATCATTGAATATCCAGCCACAATATCCTCGAGTCAATGCCTATTGATCTTTAATGTACATCAATCTAATCAAATATCTATGCATAACCAAGAAAACATCTATTCACCAACTCAAATCTGTTTCAACCAATGTTATCTTCCAATTTGAATCACCAAATCCTCAAAGTTATTCATATATCCTCTAAATAATTATTTTTTCCAATTCACACCACTGAGTCTTCATACTCAATTCAAAATTCAACCTGATCGTTTCAAACCACAGTTCGTTATTATATCCATAATGTTTTTCCCCAACCGAGTCATTCATTTCATTAATTCAAACTCGTAACCAATACTATTTCAATCTACCAAACACCATTCTCGATCATACGAACTAATCCAGTATGCTGGGACTTCGTACCACCCCATCCAAAGCTGATATACTTATCGATACCAAAATCATTAAATCCAGCAAATACCACTAGGCTACCCAATACACAACTCAGAGATCTAGGTCACTTTGTATTCAATTAGTCCATCATCCAAATAGTGAATCGGCATCCCTTTCGGACAATCCATACCACAGTGATCCCAATTATCACAAAATAACATTCATTCTCAGCCACTCGGTAATCAACAAAATCCAACTAAATCTACACTTGAATAACTCAACACATTTCTATTCCCTAAAATTCAAGCACACTTCCTCCAATACTTGCATCAACAATTCCTCAAATCATACTACAACATATCTACTGATAGCATGTTGCTATTCTAACATCCAACTTATCAATATTCGTATTGTTCTCATTCCAAACATCTGATTCACGGTCTGCTTAACCAAATATTCTGTCACACACACAATTCAAATCATCTGATGTCGCCCTTCAAAGTTATTTTTGATCAACAAAATATCCACATAAGCTTCATAACATATCTAGACTAATTGTATGGAACATCCAACAAAACATTTAGAGAGCTAAAAGATTTAGATCACAGAAGCAACTCAGAGTTGATGAGAATTAATTGAGAGTCCAAGAACGTAAAGTCATGCTCCGATACCATTATGTCACGCTCTAATCCCGTAGGACCAAAAGTCGCCACTAGACGCAATGACGTACAAGTCTAAATTGTACTTGTATAAAGCAAGCACCAAAACGCAAATGATAGAAGTGGTCTCAAAAAAATCAAACTTGTTGTTGCAGGTGTAAATAGGAAGTCGATATACACAAGATATAAAAAATGAATATCCTTATTTATTTTATTAGCTGAATTAATATAGCTCGAAACCAAAAAACAACATGATTATAAACACACACTCTTTCTATAAAATAAAATACACCACTAAGCTTACAACTTAAGAACTATACAAACAATGATATTCCATACATTATGTTCTCTATATAGAAAGAAATCATCCTCAGCCGATCTACTACAAGTTGCCAACTGAGCTCCAATTCCTCAGTCTGGTCAAACAAACTCCGCACCTAAGAAGATCTTATGGGAGTCAGTATACTGCCGACACCACCAAACCAACACGTAGAATTAGTGAGTGCAAGCAATAGTATGTGGTATTTCTAATCTTGTCTTAGAATCAGTTACATGTCATAGCATACATATGTCTAAAATAATAAATTTGTCACACAAACCAATACTTACCATCCTTCCTTGTCAATACATTTCATAATACTTAAAATTGTGTCTCTGTATAAGATATTTATTAGCTTCCATGAAATACATAAACATATCAATATGCACATTTCGCATCAAGTACTAGGCATGCATGCATATGACATTAGGATGCAACCTAACTATATGAAGGTCACTGGCACCATAAGCCATCCTGGAGTTCTAGTAAGATGATGATTCTTCTAATTCGGGTAGCTAGTCCCACTGAAGGCTAAGAATTACCCAGTGCTACAACACCTATGTCCCCCTAGGTCGACCCAGTTTCGGTGCCCTGACAACTGTTCAAGGTACACGCCCTTGTGCATAAGTTGTCCATGACCATTCAATACTCATGAACGGTTGAACTATGACATATACATGGTACAAAATCTAAAAAAGAACATAACATCTCTACTCAAAACCCTGACTCGTCTCTTCTGCCATACTATATTCTTCAACCCATCGCTCGTATCATTCTTACTTCTAACCGTCTTAGGAATTCTACCTTAGCGATCCAACGGCCAAAACTTTTCCATGTTTCCATCTCTACTACAACTCACTATCTTTGACATGATACATAAACAAGCATTATATATTGCATCTGAAATATAAAAATAGAACTATATTCCATATTATAACATGATAAAACAATTGTAAAATCCGTATTATACTAGCAGTATAAAAATCTCACCGATACAGTAGTACAAAAAATCTAAGTCTATCAGAGAGAGTTAATAATTTATGTTATTTACAACAAGTTAACTGAAATAATATTTCTCTCTGTATTTGTCTTGGTTCTTCTCTTTTATTAGCATGCAATAAAAGTTGTAGCATAGAAACTAAACATGCAACACCATTTCATTTAGTATGAGGATAAAGGAGCGAAGGATCATTGAAACCACCCACTGGAAGAAATGTCGATCTGCCACGATCGAGCAGATCTCTAAAACATCATATGCCTGAAACCAAGTCTAAACGACATAATCGAGCTAATAAACGATCTAAATGCATTATGCAGGGCGGGGCTTTACAATTTCAAATTCGGATGCACTTGGACCTCGTGATATTTATATTAATTTGGGACGCATGGAGAACATCAACTGATCCGAAAGTGGGTCAAAAAATCTGATTAAAATACTATTTTAGGGAAAATAAGATACTACGAATCTAGCATGTCTCGTAACAATATAAAAAGTAGTGATAAGATACAACTCTGTATCGATACAATAAAATCAATAAAATTTGACCGATACATGTCAAATTCTCCTTGACTATCCATCGAAGTTTTTCTTTTCATCAAATCATACACAAAAGAAAACTCATTACAAACATTTTGATGTGAATGACTACCATGACTAGGTGGTCTTGACTGGCGAGTCGGTGTAAAATTGGATAGGATTTTAACAAAAAATAAAGTCTCATCTTTTTTACCAAACAATTTAGGTCAGGGGACTTTGTTGGAGGTCGTCAAGGACTTAGCGTGGTCGATGGGGTTGTTGAATGATAATTGAGATGAGCTGTAAGAGTGTGCCTCTTTATTGCCGCTTTAGGGGTTATCGAGGGACTCAGACAGGGAGTCGATCGAATTTGAAGATTGATGCTTCTGTCGTTGCTGTGGTCACATTGGCAATTATGGTGATTTCGTAAGACTTATGGCAAAAGGTGGTTACGGTAGTGATAGTGTGGTCGTAGCTAGATGCCCATGGTACTGTTATGAGTTTTATGTCGAACGGGGTTGTGGTTGACTCTACTCATGTAATGATCTCGGTGTAGCATAACGGTGACAACCCAAGTACTCTTAGGTGTGGTGGTAGTGACATTACGGTTGGAAGACACTTAGGGGAGCGAGGTTGCGGGACAAAGTCGTTTGGAAGATTAGCCACATGTCTAAAATGAAGAATTTGAATGCATGGCTCCGACTGGGGATATTTTTAGGTAGAGAGAACTTAGATTTAGATTTAAATGATTTTTGTTTTTTAAATTAAATTTGTATTTAGTTATTAATGTTTGGGATTTAATTGATTCCATTCATTTAGTTAGGATTTTGGATATACATACAATTAGTTAGATAGCTTGTAGGATTCTATAGATAGATCTAGGTTTATAAAATATTTAGGATTTAGGATTCCTATATTTAATTAGAATTTCAAATTTATGATTCTAAAAGTACAATTA